>CAIGRP010087611.1:0-38640 GCA_903798385.1 Fraxinus cuspidata | reverse complement strand
TTTTTTTTTTTTCTTTTTTCCAAATATATGGGATTTCAGGCGAAAATAGTAAGTGAACGATACAATCAAATTCATAATAAAGTCAACTTAATGAGTTCGAAATATCAATTTTACGAGGGCTGTGTTGTCAGTTATTTATCTACATTATTCCTATTATGTATTTGAATCAAAACGAAAACTTACCAGGAAAGTAGTTGTTATTCTATCTTTTAAACTAAAACTGTGCTATGATTAACTAATTAGTTGATATTGCTGGTTTTGATATTAAATCGATGAGAAAAAGTTTAATTAGGAACTCACTTTAATTCACTTTCAATTTTTAATTTTAAGTTTTGGATTCATTTTCAGTTATCTATTCTGAATATTCATTTTAAAATTGCAAAAAAGCATCTGATTTGTCAATCTAAAAACTGTTTCTCAAAAAAAATCTGGATAACACGTTTGTTTAGAATATTTAAAAATTATTTTATGACATTTTATTAAAAAAAAATTATTTTCAATAAAATAGGATAATTTTATATTGCACTATCAAATAATATATACATTTTGAAGTTGGTCAATCATACGATTTTTTTTTCTCTCTACAAAAATAAATTACAAATAAATAATAGATTGACTTGACAAAAATAGGAATTAAAAAATAAAATGACGAATGACAAAATGTGATTATGAATGATAAAATTATAGCAAACAATTAATTCAATAGCCAATAAACTAAAGTTTAGAGACGCCCCGCCCTGCCCCGGATGGAGTCAAAAAACTCGCTCCGAATGGGTTGGTGGGGCGGGGCCGCCCGCCCCAAACCCGCCCCGTGAAGAATTAAAATTTTTTTTTAATTAATTGAAAAAAAAAACAAAAAAACAAAACGGGGCAAGAAACGCGTCCCGCACCTGCCCCGAGCCCTGCCCCTTCTAAGGCGGGGCGGGGCGGGGTTTTATACCTCTTTGATTTGATGCCATTACCTAAACATTATAACTAGTAGATATAATTTTTTAAACATGTTCGAAAAAATACCAAATAAGATAATACACGAACCTGATCTTGCATCAAAAAAATAAGAGAGCTGATGACTATGGTAGTCTTTCCGCAATCAGCGGTGGATAGCTTAATTATCTAAAATACATTAAAAGTGAGAATTGAGGAGAAACTTTTAAATACTAATTTTACCCTTATATATTTAGTTATATATCAATTCTATCCTTATATGTTTAATATAGTACCATTTAATATATTCTAACTTCATTTAATATCCATTTAAGTGTAATGATACGTTGGAATACTTAAAATTTTAGGTTAATCAAATCAAGTTTAATTACTTTAAATTGAATTATTTAAATTAAGCTCACATATATAGATGTAATTTTATTATAATTATATAATATAATATATTAAAGGTTGCATTAATATAATGGTACATTATAAAATAATATTTATTATAGTTTTTGTACAATTATATATGTAGACGAGCTTCGATTTTAAGTGACTAAACTTGATTTAATTAATATAAAATTATGAGTACTCCAATATGAAAAATGAACTCAATATTTAAAAGGAGTGCATGAAGTTAAATTGTAATTAATCTATCATTAATATTACCTTTAACATATTATAATATTATTTCATATGTACATGTATATATATTATATTATTTATATACTAGAGCTTCACTTAAAATCAACTTTACTTATAAAATTTTATTATAATTAGTGGAGATCGATGAGAAACGTTCAATTTACCATTTTGTCATTATATAACATTTTCAACATTTTCATTCAAATATTATAAATTGCAAGTTTAATTAATATAATAGATAATATAACTATTTAAATACAAATGACAATAAATTGAAAATGAAAAATTTGCTTAAATGTGTTCTATTAAGGAAGGAAAGAGTCGAACATGAGATAAATTATCGATTAATCTTAAAAACTTTATTAATTACTCATAATAATTAGGACTTACTTAGTCTTCCCTTTTTTGTATCCACCCCACTAAATAGAAGCTTCGCATCTCAATTACACATATTTCACTAAAACCAAAATTTTAGGTATTAATAAGAATTAATATTATGTGTTATAAAAAATAATTAATATAGTATTGGATATTTTATTATTATTGTATGTTCATTTTTGTATAAGCATAAAATTTGATGGTAGTCTAGTTACTTAATATCTGTCTTGAATGTCTTTGGTTTTTAATTTAAAATAAATGTCATGGATTAATATGACGAGCACCATTAGTACATGATTCTTTGTTTCTAAATGTGTTTAGATATAATACTTTTTTTTGTTTTACTTTTTAAGGTAAAAAAGTTTATCTTATTGTGAGAAATTTTTTATTTTGAAAATCATTCATGTACCTTTAGTTTACTTATAAGTAAACATTTTAAACTTAGTCAAATATGTATCTCTTAATTCGATTCTTCTTTATGTCCATGGGTACCAAAAAGCTACTCAATGTCACTGTAATGGTTGATAATAGGGGTCCAACCAAAGTCTAGCATTAATTAATAAATAAACAAAACATTACATATCAGTTTATTCTCAACATTTTCACACATTACGTGACGTCATAAATTTTTATTCACACACACACACACACACACACACACACATATATATATATATATATATATATATATATATATTAACAATTTTAATTTTTTTTAATATTATCAATTACCTTATTTAAAAAATATTAGGAATATCATTCATTCTGTACATTAGACGTGCAATGCACATGCTTACCGCTAGTTATTCAGAAAAATGGCAAATCAAGAGTAAATTTTCTATAAACTAATAAGTGTGTATTAAGACTATAATGCAAAATAATAATAATAAATTGAAGCTTAACACAAGGACTTGCCACTTCCATTGGCCATAACCACCAAGTTATCCAGAGGTGTCAAAGTTGCCTAAATTAGTCTGCCCATGAACTGCCTACTAAAAGTTGATCGCGAATCGACTCATGATTCAAGTGGGCCTGTTCAAGGGTCGACAGATGTAATGTCTGGACCGATCCGATATAACCGAGGGGCCCATATTAATATTGAAAAAAGAGAAAATTACACGTACGCCTCTTTTTCAAGTTTACATTAGTCAAGTTTTAATTTTAATATTTCATAAATCATGTTATAATTATTTATAAATATTTATTAATAAATATGTCACATCCAACCTACGACCTAATTAAGTCAGTTTGTTAGATGCCCTTAGCTCATGCTAAATTAAGGCCGGATATCAAAGGCCAGCTTGTACTTATAACCATCGTGGTTTGAGGGAACACAATAATTGTAGATTTCATACACGCTGTCAAAACATGTAATCAATCAATGACATTTGGAAGGACTTACATCAGCGCCCTCCAATTCCACCAATCATATGCTATAGCTTCATTCTCTAATAAGTTTATTAATTATTGGAGACCCCATTTAAGGTAGCTTCATGATAACCTGATGGAGCCAACTTCAGCAACTAATTAGGATATGCCATTGGCATACCTTCCCAAATTGGTACTGTATGCTGATTTGACAGCAACCAATAAAGACTTAAGCCATTGGCACAAGTTCCTAGCTCAATAATGTTGTTGATAAGACAAGAATATGAAAGATACAGGCCCATCATTTCCTATAAAAAGGAGGAAGGTATCCTTAGAGAAAGGAAGGAGATAAAGCCTAACAACTTCTTATGTCAAGTATCTCATTTGATAAAAATACTTGTAGTTTATAAGTAACAATAAAAATAATTATTTACACTTAAAGTTAGCATGAATTTTGTTTATACAATTTTCGACGTCAACAGTTTAGCGCTAGAAGGAGAGCCCTAACTTGTATAAGCAACCTCATCTCTCCATAAAATTCACAATAAAATATCGTCATGGATGATATTTCAGCATCAGGGAATCAATCCCACACTCATCCTGAACAAACCAATATTCCACAAAATATTGGAAAAGGTACGATGTCCTAAATAAAGAGGTGCAAAAGTTGCTTCGCAATAGGTTCATTCGTGAAGCAAAATGTCCTAATTGAGTTGCTAACCCAATTCTCGTAAAGAAAAGGAATGGAGAATGGAGAATGTGCATATATTTCACTAACCTCAACAAAGCATGTCCTAAGGATAACTTTCCACTACCAAGGATATACCAGATGGTCGATGCAACGACAGGACATGAGTTACTCAACCTCATGGATGCATACTCAGGGTATAATTAAATCCCTATGTATGAGCCGGATCAAGAACATACTGCTTTCATTACTGACCAAGGTCGTTGTAGTTACAAAATGATACCTTTTGGCCTAAAAAATGTAGGAGTCACTTATCAACGTCTGGTCAATTCCATGTTCACCAAGCAAATTGGTAAAATCATGGAAGAGTATGTTGATGATATTTAGTCAAAACTGCGAAGCTAGAGACCATCAACGGTACCTTGCTAAAATGTTTGAAATCTTGAAAAAGTATAGGATGAAACTGAATTCACACAAATGTGCCTTTGGTGTGAGCTCCAGAAAGTTCCTAGGTTAGATCGTAAATCACTGAGGAAACGAGGCAAATCTAGAAAAATATGGGCCATCATTGAAATGCAAGCCCCAATAAGGCCTAAGGAGGTTCAAAGCTCAACTGGACGAATAGCTTCTCTTAGCCGCTTTATGTTAAAATCAACTGATCGGTGTAATCCTTTGATGTCCTGCGATGAGGGAAGAAGTTTGAATGGATTCTTGAATGCTAACTCGCCTTTGATGAACTAAAACAACAATTGGCACAACAACTGTTGTTGTCAAAACCAAAAGCACGCAAAATGTTGATTTTATATCTTATAGTATCTGAACATGCTATTAGTGCTATCTTAGCTAGGGAGGAAGAAGAAATACAACATTTTGTTTATTATGTTAGCAAAGCCTCCCATGAAGCCGAGATCCATTACTCTCCTTTAGAGAAACTGGCCTATGCCTTTGTTATGGAAGCAAGGAAATTGAGACCGTACTTTCTAGAGCATCCTATTGAGATTTAACTAACTATCCATTAAGGCAAACCTTACAGAAGGCTAATACTTCAGGGCAGATGGTCAAGTGGGCAGTGGAGCTCAGACAGTTCGAGATAAAGATACAAACATTGCACATCCATAAGAGGTCAATCATTTGCTAATTCTGTTGCGGAGTTCGATTCAGAACCACTGGAGGACTCCCTCATGACACTCCATGGGAGCTCTTCATAGATGGATCCTCCACCAAAGTTTTGTTAGGGGCAGGATTTGTCCTGGTTAGTCCTAATTGCCAATTATTCTGTGAAGCCTTGTCGTTTGACTTCAAGGCTTCCAACAATAAAGCTGAATACGTATCGCTAATAGCTGGGGTGAGGATGGCAAAAGAGATGGAAAATTCCTCATCTAGTAGTCCACAGTGACTCAAAATTGGTGATCAATCAGATCAATGAGCCCTACCAAACTAAGGAAGAAATGATGAACAACTATCTTCAAATTGTTAGGCAAGAATTCAAAAATTTTTGAATTGTTCTGGTCAAACAAATTTCCCGAACTCAGAACAGTCATGGTGATGCTTTAGATTGATGGGAAACAAGTGAATCAATAGAAGAGTTTGATAGCATTCCTGTAGGAAGGATTCCCTATCCTACCATTGAAAGACTAGAAGTTGTCTCCATGATGATCGATCCCAAGCCTACATGAAATCAATTCCTATCTAAAGATGAGAATATATCAGGAAGATCCCATTGAAGTAAGAAGACTTCGAATGAGGTCAGCAAGGTACACATTAATTAACAATATGCTCTACAAGCAGAGATATTTGGAACCTTTGTTAAGATGTCTGAATGAAGAGAAACCACTTTATGATTTATAAGAAGTACATGAACGAGTATGTGGAAATCATTATGGAGGACAATCGTTGGCTCATAGAATCACACGTCAAGGATATTTCTGGTTCAACATAAAACATGATACATTAGAATTTAGGAGAAGATGTGATAGATGTCAACGCTTCGCTCCCAACATCAAGTTCCCGTCAGGAGAGCTGAACTTCGTAATGTCTCATTGGCTGTTCTCTAAGTGGGGGGTTGATTTAATTAGCCCCAGGCCCCTAAAAAAGATGGGTAGATGCTAAACCACTTGCTAAGATCACTGAACAAAAGACCACTGATTTCATATGGAAGTCCATTATGTGTAGGTTTGGAATACCTCATTCCATTGTGATAGACAACAGAAAGCAATTTGATAATGCTTGCTTCATAAGTTTTTTCGAGGGATTTGGCATAAGGAAGCATTTTTCCACTCTAAACTATCCTCAAGCTAAAGTTCAAGTTGAAGCAATCGATAAGATCATCAATCATACACTAAAGGCAAAACTCGATGCTTTTAAGGGATGATGAATTGAGGAACTCCATAGTGTTCTATGGCCTTATCGTACTACGCCTAGGAATAGCACTAGAGAAACCCTTTTCTCTCTGGCTTTTGAGGTGGAAGCTATGATCCCATTGGACATAGAGATTCCTTCTATTTGAACAAAAATGTACAAAGAAGAGGAGAATGAGAAAGCTTTGCGTGGAGAATTGGACATAATGGAGGAAAAGAGGAATGAAGCTAAGATCAGCAATGTTGTATACAAACAATGGAATCTAAAATAATATAATAAGAAGGTCAGGAAAATGGTATTTGAGGTCTATACCCTGGTGCTTAGAAAACGTTTCCTCGCCACTAGAGAATCTAGTTCCTGATCTCTAAGACCTAATTGGGAAGGCCCCTACAAAGTAACTACTACTCAAGAGAGCCTACGAGTTGAAGACATGGATAGCAGACCTCTGCTACACCCTTGGAATGCAGAACACCTTAAGAAGTATTACCAATAAGAAGTGAATGTATTTTATACTACAAATCTCTAATAAAACCGTGTGTTTTATCAAAAAAATCACAAAAGCCTTGCTCGTTAGCAAGCCGAACTAATGTTGCTTGTGCTGCAAATATTTAAAAGATGGCTCGAAAAGCAAAACAAAGATGTGAAAGATTTGAAGACCAATTGATTGAAGACATGAAGCATTGAAAAAAGAAAAATGAGAAAAGAAATCAAGAACAAGGAAATGAAGTTCGATGGCCAAAACGCAAAAATATGGAAGAGTCCAATGCTATGCGGTCGCATAACATAAAACTCTATGCGATCACGAATGGTGCTGCAGGAAATTCAAAGGCTGAGCTGAACTCTTCTATGGGGTCGCATATAGAAGAACTATGCAGTCCCATAGTTATTTTCCGAGGTAAAAATTCTAGTTTCCAAAGTTAAGTCAAACATTTATGGAAACAAATTGAAAAATGTATTTTAAAACCCTAGGTCGGTCGAAAACAAAAACACACGACCCCATCCCCTTTTTTCTTTGTCTACTCTTAGAATTCTCATGTGTGGCTAAATGTTTGTACTTGGTCGAATGAAATTGAAGCCTCGGAACCAATAAAACAGTGAGATCAAATTTGTTTACATCGTTTAATTCATTTTTTGAGTATTGAATGTTCTTCTATACTTATTTTCATGATATTCCATTGAATTGTCAGGAGGCCTACTAGTTCATTATTTGTTACAATCTATTACTGGGTTAGATATCAAATCCGTAATTGTTTGATCCATTTAACTTGTAGAGCAACTAAGATTTAATGGTTTGCTGCATCAGAAATTTTTAAATCTTGGGACGAATGTTTGACTAAATTAAATACAACCGCTTGTGTTATTTAGTTTCATCGATCTCTCTAATTCTTAAGGCTGCTACCAAATTAAACCTTTAGCCCTCGTATTGGGTTGTTTAGTAATTAGGATTAATTAGATCATTTCTTTTCTAATTAATTACTACTAAGGAGAGATAAGGAAAGTAGTTTCAACGATGAGTATTCAAATTGTGAATTGATATATACTTGCATCAATGATCAGTTGTAAATTTCTGATGTTGGATATTAACTTAGACTAAGGTTTGTTCTTTTGATTGCCTTTGATATTTTAATTTGAGTTGTTCAATAGTTAAATTTTTTTAAAATAGTTTGCGAATAATCAAAACTCGACAATCCTCGTTTACATAGCTTAAAATTAGACTAATCACCCTCCGTGGGAATGATCCTTACTTCCACTACTACATTTATTTTTAGAGTTAAAGGTTTTATTTTTGGGTGCCCGCGACAGCCGCCAAATTTTGGCGCTGCTGCTGGGGAGTGATTTAGCTTATTTTTGTGCTTCTTATTTGTTTATTTCATTCAAAAAAATCGTTAATTTTTGATATTTACAATTTCGGCAGAATTTTGACTCTAATTGGACTAAGCCTTTGTATTTTAAAGGAAAACGATGTTCTGAGAAATAATTGTAAATCCTTTGGAAGTACATACCACCCCTTCCGTAGTCAAATTCCATCGTTTCCTAGGGTTTTTCGGTATTTTATTATATTTTTTCCGTATTTTAGCGTATAATTTTTGTTCGTTTTTCTTTTACTCTAGCTTTTTCTTGCTTGTTTTTTATGATCTTTTAGAGTTTCTTTGATTGTTTATGATATGAGTATGATTGATGCTGCTAGTGGAGAAGCTTTGGTAGATAAAACTCCTGAGGGCGCAAGGAGCTTAATTGCAAACATGGTAGCCAACTGTCAACAATTTGGCATTAGACTTGACCTTTCTTCTAAACATGCTAATGAGGTAAATATCTCATCCATTGAACAATAAATTGAGAGTCTAACTTCTCTTGTTCGTCAAATGGCTATAGGTAATATGTATACAGTAAATGCTTGTCGGATTTGTTCAATAGTGTGTGTCCAACTCTACAAGAGAAACTTATTGAACAAGTTAATGCAGAAAGTGGTTTTCCTGGACAACCGCAAAAGAATTATAAACCCTATTCAAACACGTATAACCAAGGATGGAGGGATCGTCCTAATCTTAGCTATGGGAATCCAGAAGTAAATCAGCCCGCAACTCAAAATCGCCCAAGTTTCCAGCAATATAAGCAACCATACCCTCCTAGACTACAACCAAGGCAAACTTTCAATTCAGGTACGTCTTTAGAAGATATTGTTAAGTCCCTTGCGACTAACACTTTGCAATTCCAACAGGGGACAAAACAATTCCAACAAGAGGCTAGGGCCAGTATTCAATGTTTGGACAATCATATGGGCCAGATGGAAACGACAATTAGTTGGCTAAAAGGCGTAAATTTTGGGAAAATTACCCTCTTAAACAATAGTGAATCCAAGAGAAAATGTCAGGGAAATCATCTTGAGAAGTGGAAAACAGGTTGAGATTTTAGTAAAGGCAGCCTCTACATCATCGAAGCAAAAAAAGGGAAAATGTCGTTACTATCACGAATGTTCCAAATGACAATGACATACCGAAGTGTAAGTTTCTACCTCTTTCTGATTATGAACTAGTACTCCATTTTCAAGCTTTAGCAGAATCTAGGAAATACAAACAAAATCAAGATCTATATGAAAATTTTCGTAACTGCGAAATAAATATTCCACCTTAGATGAAACGTGAACTTAGAGGATGTGAGAAGGTGAGAGTTGGGGAGAATGTCTCTGCAGTTATTCAAAGAAAACTCCCTCTAAAGTGCAAAGATCCAGGTATGTTTATTATTCCTTATACAATATGTGACACTAGATTTGAGAAGTCCATGTTAGATTGAGGAACTTCTATTAATGTTATGCCATATTCTATATATACTTTGTTGAAACTTGGATATTTTAATAACACTGGTGTTATGATTTAATTGGCTAATAGATTTAATACATATCCTAAGGGTGTAGTTGAGGATGTCCTTGTGCAAGTTAATGATTTGGTTTTTCTCGTTGATTTCTATGTGCTTGATATGGAAAATAGTGATCAAACTACCCCTATTTTGTTAGGAATACCATTCTTAAAGACATCCAAAACTAAAATTGATGTTCATAGTGGCACACTTAGTATGGAATTTGATGGTGAAACTATTAAATTTAATATTTATGATGCCATGAAATATCCTAAAAAAAATAATCCTGTATATTCTATTGATGCATAGAAACTAACCTCATGTAAAATTCTGAAAAATGTCACTTTATGGTTGAATATCTAGGGGAATTGAGATAGATAAAGCTAAAATTGATATTATTCAATCTTTACCTTATCCCACTAGTGTGCGGGAAGTTCGTTATTTTCTTGGGCATGCAGGTTTCTACCGTATATTCATCAAAGAGTTTTCCAAAATAGCACTACCCTTATGCAAGTTGCTATAAAAGATGTGTCTTTTGAGTTTGATGAGGCATGTAAAAAGGCGTTTGATAAGCTGATAGAACTATTGACATTTTCCCCAGTTATCCAACCCCCTAACTGGAACTTTCCTTTTGAGATAATGTTCAACGCAAGTGATTATGCAGTGGGCGCGATTTTGGGTCAAAGGATTGGAAAAGCATCCCATGCCATTTATTATGCTTCCAAAATTTTGAATGATGCCCAGAGAAATTATTCTACATCTGAATGTTGTTTCTACTTAAGAGAAATTTAGATCTTATTTACTTGGTACCAAGGTCATTGTTTACTCCGATCATGAATCTTTTTGTTATTTGATGACAAAGAAAGAGGCAAAAAAAAATTAATAAGATGGATACTTTTCTTGAGTGAATTTGATTTGGAGATCAAAGACAAAAGATGAACAAAAAATTGCATCGCAGATCATTTGAGTCATTTAGTTCATGTGGAGGATGAACTTCATTTACAGAAAACATTCCCTGACGAGCAATTGCTCTGTACGAGTGTGACATTACTTTGGTATATGAATATTGTGAATTATTTGGTTACTAATATGTTACTTCTGGTTTGTCTATGGCTCAAAGAGATAAGGTCAAGAGTGATGCTAAATACTATATCTGAGATGACCCATACTTATAGAAGCATTTTGCAGATCAAGTGATAAAAAGGCGCGTTCCTGAAAATGAGATTGTTTCTATTCTCACATTTTTTCATGCTTATGTTCGTGGAGGTCACTTTGGAACTAAGAGGACGGCGAGAAAAGTGCTAGAATGTGATTTTAGTTGGTAGTCTCTATTTCAAGATTCATATTCTTTTTATAAGTCATGCGACCATTGTCAAAAGACAGTTAATATATCCCTAAGGAATGAGATGCCACGAACACCGATACTATTTTGTGAATTTTTTTATGTTTGGGGCATCGATTTCATGGGACTGTTCACTGTATCTTTCGGTTATGTTTACAGTTTCTTTGTTGTTGATTATGTTTCAAAATTGGTGGAGGCTAAGGCCACCGGACTGATGATTCAAATGTAGTTGTAGATTTTATCAAATCTAACATATTCTCCAACTTTGGAATCCCAAGAGCTCTAATAAGTGATCGAGGCACTCACTTTTGCAATCGAACTATAGAAACTTGGCTAAGAAAGTACCATGTGACCTACAAGGTGTCGACTGCCTATCATCCATAAACTAGTGGGCAAGTGGAATGTCAAACCGAGAGATCAAGTCAATCCTTGAAAAGATGGTCAATCCAAGTAGAAAAGATTGGAGTTTGCACTTAGATGATGATTTGTGGGCATATAAGATGTTCATTGGTATGTCACCTTATCGATTGGTGTTTGGGAAAGTATGTCACCTTTCAGTTGAGTTAGAATACAAGGTGTATTGGGCTATCAAGAGTTTCAACATGAAGATGGATGAAAGTGGAGAACATAGGAAGTTGAAACTACAAGAATTAGAGGAAATTTGCAATGAAGCCTATGAGAGTGCAAGGATTTACAAGGAAAATACTAAAGCTTTTCATGACAAGATGATCTCTAGGATGAAGTTTAAAGTTGGTCAAAAAGTCCTTCTATACCATTTACGAGTTCGTTTATTTTCGAGTAAGTTGTGTTCTCGTTGGATTGGACCATTTGTTGTTACTAATGTTTTTCCTCATCGTGCTGTTTAAATTCAAAGTTTAGCAACTTCCAAAGTGTTCAGGTTAATGGCCATAGGCTCAAACCTTTCTACGAAGGTCTCCAAGTAGAGAATGGGACAACATTGGTCCTTGATGATCCAATTTATACTGGTTGAAGAAATAAGCATTGAGTTGAAGAAAATGACAATAAACAAAGGCGATGTTTGGGAGGTAACCCAATGGGAGTTCGTTCCTTTATCTTTTTATTTTGCATTCATATTGTTGTTATTTTTATCCTTTTATATGCATTTCATCTTACATTGAGAACAATGTAAGCTTTAAGTGTGGGGAAGGGGATTTAGGTTGTGTTTATGTTGTTTTGATATTAATGTGAGTTTAAATTTTGAGAAAAAAAAATAAAAAAACAAAAATTAAAATAAATTTTTTATAAAAAAATGGTGGTTTTCAACGATTTTTGATTGTGTATGCTATTTGCTAGATTCCGTTAAACTTTTGAAAAACTCATAACATGATTGAATAAGTAATCTCCCAACGTAGAGTTAATATTAATTTTTTTCTTTGAGAATGGTAGTAACTGAATTTTGTAGACAAAAGCCGGTGAGATTTTGAGCCTTAAGACTAACAAATCCATATCAGTCTCACTATTTTTTTTCATGAGTGATATTCTTTCATGGATTTGTTTCTCTAGTGCTTTCCTTGAGTTTCAGTAGATTCATTTTTGTTCCACTAGTTTCGATGGCTTTTGAGCTACATTTCCAAATTTTTCCCACCTTGACCATAAACCATGTTATAACCTTTGAAAAGCCCTTATGATTTGTGTTATGCATGTGGTCTAATTGGTTGAGAATGAGAAGATATGCAATCATAAGGTAGATCATCTCCATTGGAATAACTTTGAGTGGAACACATATCCTTCAAACACATGAGAGGTGGGTGCTTATCTCCGTGAGGGTCTACGTGCTTGGTTTACTCCACCTTCATATGGAAATGCTTGCTAATTGATTATAAGTTGTGTGAGAATGTTTGTCATGATGTGTTACATGTTTTATAGAGTTTGATTGTTCTATGTTTATGGTGTACAACCTTGATATTTTTTTGGGAAAGTAAAAATTGAGTTTTGTCCGAGGACGAGTAAGAGTTAAATGTGGGGGAATTTGATGAGAATGTAAAATATTATATTTTTCATCCATTTATCTTATGCTTTTGTAATTAATGTATAAATGTACTCGTTATTCTTATATTTTGATTTAGGTTGCAATTGAATGAATATGGTGGAATTTAGATGAAACAAGCAAAATGGACTTAAGAGAAAGAAAATAAATGTTCAGGGACCAAATTGAAAATATCCAAAAGATGGCACGGAAAGCAAAATGAAGATTTGAAAGATTTGAAAACCAATTGATAGAAGATATGAAGCATTGGAAGAAGAAAAATGAAAAAAGAAATCAAGAAACGAGAAAACGAAGTTCGAGGGCCAGAACGCAAAAATATGGAAGAGTCTAATGCTATGTGGTGGCATAGCGCAAAATTCTATGCAATCGCGAATGGTGTTTTAGGGAATTCAAAGGCTGAGCTGAACTCTTCTATGCGGTCGCATGAACCCTTTTCTCTCTTTTTGCTCTTAGAATTCTCATGTGTAGCTAAACTTTTGTACTTGGTCGAAGGAAATTGAAGCCTTGGAACCAATAAAACTGTGAGATCTAATTTGTTTACATCGTTTAATTCATATTTTTGAGTATTGAATGTTCTTGTGTACTTATTTTCATGATTGTTGCAATAAATTGCCAGAAGGCCTTCTAGTTCATTATTTGTTACAATCTATTGTTGGGTTAGATATAAAATATGTAATGGTTTGATCCATTTAACTTGTATAGAAACTAAGATTTAATGGTTTGCTACGTCAGAAATTGTTAAATCTTAGGAAGAACGTTTGACTAAATTAAATACAACCGCTTGTGCTTGTATTATTTAGTTTCATCAGTTTCTTTAATTCTTAAGGCTGTTGCCAAATTAAACCTTTAGCACTTGTCTTGGGTTGTTTAGTAATTAGGGTTAATTAGATCACTTGTTTTCTAATTAATTACGATTAAGGAGAGAGAAGGAAAATAGTTTCGATGGTGAATATTCTATGTGTGAATTGATATATACTTGCATCAATGATCAATTGTAAATTTCTGACGGTTGATATTAACTTAGACCAATGTTTGGTCTTTTGATTGCCTTCAATATTAATTTGAGTTGTTCATTAGTTAATTTATTTAAAGATTTTGCGTATAATAAAAACCTCTAATCCTTGTTTACATAGCATAAAGTTAGACTAATCACTCTCCGTGGGAACGATCCTTACTTCCACTACTACATTTGTTTTTAGAGATAAAGGTTTTATTTTTGGGAGCCCGCGACAGCATACCAAACACTTAGACAAATTTCCTATCAAGGAAATCACAAAAGTCTTGCTCGTTAGCAAGCTGAACTATGCATGTGCTGCAATACTTTAACAAGTTTCCTATAATGGAAATCACAAAAGCCTTGTTCGTTAGCAGGCTGAACTAAGGTTGCATGTGCTGCAACGCTTAAATAAATTTCCTCTTATGGAAATTATAAAAACTTTGCTCGTTAGTAAGCCAAACTAAAGGTCCATGTACTACAACACTTAAATAAATTTCATTTAAATGAAATTATAAAAGCCATGCTCATTAGCAAACTGAACTAAAGTTGTATGTGCTGCAACACTTAGATAAATTTCCTATCAAGGAAATCACAAAAACCTTGCTCGTTAGCAAGCCGAACTAAGGTTGCATATGTTGCAACACTTAGACAAGTTTTCTATCAAAGAAATCATAAAACCCTTCCTCGATAGCAAGCCAAACTAAGGTTGCATGTGCTGCAACACTCAGAAAAGTTTCCAATAAAGGAAATCACAAAAGCCTTACTCGTTAGCAAGCCGAACTAAGGTTGCATGTGCTACAACACTTAGACAAGTTTCCTATCAAAAAAATCACAAAAGCCTTATGCGTTAGCAAGCCGAATAAGGGTTACATGTCCTGCAACACTTAGACAAATTTCCTATAAAGGAATTCACAAAAGTCTTACTCGTTAGTAGGCCAAACTAAAGTTGCATGTACTGCAACACTTAGACAAGTTTCATATCAATGATATTACAAAAGCATTGCTCGTTAGCAGGCCGAACAAAGGTTGCATGTGTTGCAATACTCAGATAAATTTTCTCTTAAGGAAATTATTAAAGCCTTGTTCGTTAACAATCCAAACTAAGGTTGCATGTACTGCAATATTTAGACAAATTTCCTATCAAGGACATCACAAAAGCCTTGCTCGTTAGCAAGCTGAACTAAGGTTGCATGTGCTGCAATAGTTAGACAAATTTCCTATCAAGAAAATCACAAAAGTCTTGCACGTTAACAAGATGAGCTAAGGTTGCATGTGCTGCAACACTTAGACAAGTTTCCTATCAAGGAAATCACAAAAGCCTTGCTCATTAGCAAGCCGAACTAAGGTTGTATGTGCTGCAACACTTAGATAAATTTCCTCTTAAGGAAATTATAAAAGCCTTGCTCATTAGCAAGCGGAACTAAGGTTTCATATGTTGCAACACTTATAAAAGATTTTCTCATTAGTAAGTTGAACTAAGGTTGCATGTGCTGCAACACTTAGACAAATTTCTTTAATGAAAGCAATAACATTTTTCCAGAATAAAAATTGAACTAATATTTATTCATTAATAAAATAAAATTACAAAAGTTTCTAAAAAAGAACAGTGTCTCACAAAGGCATTAACAAAAGTAAATCCTAAGGAAGAGGTGGATCTCACGGAGCTTGGACATCGTCATCAAGGTCTTTATCGACAGGGGTGATACGAACTCCCGCTGCTTCAGACAATAATTGGAACTCTTTTTTTTGCTCCTCTAGAGATTCCACTAAGAAGGTATTATCAAAACTGGCCTCTCCCTGCCAATGTGCTTCACAAGCTTTTGCAAGGCCACAACATAGACGTCTTCAGCTAAAGCATCAAACTCAGGAGAGGCCCTCCAAATATCCACTGCTTTAGAAGCTTTAGCTTTAGTTTCTTTGACCTTCTTAGTGGCTTCTTCAGCCATTTTCATAGCTTCCTCGTCGGCTTATGTTTTCTCCTCTTCAACCTTCTTTTTCTCATTGGCTGCTCATTGAATAGACTTCTCCCTCCAAATTTGCAGGGCCTTGTTATCATCCATAAGCCTCAACTCCGAGGCTAATTTTTCCTCCAGATCTACTCCCATCTCGTTGAGGAGATCTTCATAGTCCTTCTCTTTCTCTGCAAACCTTGCCCTCTCAACCTCTATATTCTCAAATAAGCCTAAGGCTTGGTTTTTCACTGCAAGAATCTCATCTAATTCGGCCTTTACCTGAGAAAAAAATGAGATTTTACTAGTCCAAAATGGCATTGTATTGATGAAGCTTTTGAAAGAAGTTATTGAAGATGCGTGATAGCTCACCAAATCAGACTGGGACACCTGTCCAAACCATTCATTGCTGTAATAATGGTGAATATGAAAAACGAGCCAACCATACTCAAGGCCAGTCCGTCACCAAAGTGACATCCGACTATTACATAATTAAGTCTGTTTGTTATATGCACTTAGCTCATGCTAAATTAAGGTAGGATCTGCAAAGTTAGCTCGTACTTATGACCGTCATAGTTGATAAGACATAATGATTGTAGATTCCTTACACACTATCAAAACATTCAATCAATTAATGATATTTGGAAGGATTTACGTCAGCGCCCACCAATTTCACAAATCACACGCTATAGCTTCATTCTCTAATCAGTTCATTAATTATTGGGGACCCCATTTAAGGAGGCTTCATGTAACTTGATAGAGCCGGCTGCAACAACCAATTACGCTATGCCATTGGCGTACTTTCCCAACTCGGTACTGTATGTTGATTTAACAGTAACCAATCAAGACTTAAGCCATTGGTACAACTTTTCAACTTGGTACTGTTGTTGACAAGATAGAAATATGAAAGATACATGCCCATCCTTTCCTATAAAAAGGAGGAAGGTATCCTTAGGGAAAAGAATGAGAGGAAACCTAACAACTTCATATTTCAAATATCTCCTTTGATAAAAACACTTGTAGTTTGTAAGTAATTATCAATAAAAGTTCTTATTTACACTTGAAGTTAGCTTGAATTTTGTTTATACAATTTTCGACATCAACAAAATATATTACTAATAATCATCGATTAATTAATATTACATATCTTTCTATTTCCTCTCTCTACTATTTCTCTCTATTCACTTTCTCCATTTGATTCCAAATATAGTAAAATATTATCTTATCCAAGATATCTTAAATTGATTTTCACTTTCACTGATGCATCTCTCTCTCTCTCTCTCTCTCTCTCTCTCTCATCATAATGCCTCTATTTAGATATGGATGGTGTGACTAACATTCTCCTTTGTATAGATTTGATCGTATAGAGCAAAACAAATTCGACGAGAAATTGGTGAGTATTTTAGATTGAAGAGTATTGAAAGATGTATTCGATGCCTTCATGTAATTATCGATAAGGCTGGACATAGTTCGATACGGTTCGATTCTCCTTAAATTTTTGGGTATTTAGTAAATAGAATCATTGGATCCAAATTTAATTATAGAACCATTCAGATTTGGTTCGGTTCCATTCCAATCTAGGGTTTCGTACAATACTTAATTTTTTTGATATTTACAACAATGTTACATTATTCAACTAATGACATTTTCAAATTTAGCTCTTACAAAATAATGTAGTTCAATCCCATGATATCTTTTGCGCCTCTCTTTATTGAGTTCTCATATATTCTCATATATTTTACAGTTAAAATCACAGGAAGAGGAAGATAGTGAGTTCATAATAATAAAGAGAGGTTTATATTGCAATTTCTTCAGACAAAAATGACACTACAGTAAAATAAGATATTTGGGTAAAATTTAGGTCGATATGATTAATTGTACTTGGGCTGGAAATTAGAAATAGGAAAATCATTTTTTAGATTTGAGCTAAATTAATTAGTTAGCAAATTTTTTAGAAAAAAAATATAAATAATTTGACTTATTTAAGATAAAAAAAAATTAGGGATATTCGATTTTTATTCAATTTTTTGATACTTGGTTTAGAACCGAGAATTGAACCGAAATCGTCAATTCTCGGTTAGATACTAGTTTGGGTATTTAACTTAAATAGGATCGTTCGGTTTGAGTGTGGCTTGGTTTGAGAGTTTTGTCTAACCCTAATTATTGATAAGTACATTTTTACACATTTAATAAATAAATCGAGCTATTATTGATGAAATGGGTGAATTTTTACACACAGTTGTGTAAATGTGATTTTTGTAGACAAAAACACCCAATTGAAGGAAAACAAGGCAAAAAGGAAGGGAATAATGACTAAAAGCGGGTAAAAACGTGAATTTGGGACCAAAATGCGAAGTGCTAAAAGATGAAGGACCTTGGATGCAATTTATTAAGGAATTCCTGAAAGGAAAGTCAAAATTCAAGGACCAAAATGCTCAAAATAAAAGTCGAGGACCAAACGTACAAATAGAAAATGACCTGAACCGTAAGGAAAGAGAGGCAAGCCTCATGTGCATGCTCGAAGCTCCAGGCCAAAGGCTATGCTGGTGCACGCACGCATGTTTTTGCCCTCGCTTTGTAATTTGAGGACTTGCCTAGCGATAGCCTGACGCTCGAGCGACAGTATTTCATGTGAAATCCTAGTTTGCGATTTCAAAAGTTCTATCCATCTTGTACTACCCAAAACCTAGATACTATATATACCCGAACCCCACTTCATGAAAAGTCTGGATTGAACATTGTTTTATCAAAGAGACCACATTGTATACATCCTACAAATTATTCAATATCACCTTTATTCAACCAAGTCATTGAAAACATTGAATCCACATTATTATAACACTAAAACTCATACTTCCGCTTAATCCATCAGAGTGTTGAAGATTGAGGAAGGAGATCGGAGTTCCAATTGAAGGAGAACCAGAAATTCTTAGGTCATCCATAGGAAATAAATGATTCTTGAAGGTCGGGTACTGGTGCAGGAGCACACAGTCCAAGAGGACCTTAGTGATTACAATCAGGAGGTCAGAAAGTGCTAAGGTTTAGTCGAGTCGAAAAAGTCTACAAGTCTTTATTATTTATATGGATACTACTAGCTTGGGCCCGAAGTTTTTATCTTACGAGGGGTTTTCTCTGTCACCAATTTCGTGGTGTTATTTATTTATATGCAATATATCAACTGCGATTATTTAACTTAGGATAATATTGCACGTGAATTTATCTAGATAAAATTAATAATTGTGAGGTGTTGATTTTATTATTTGATAAATCTAAATTCTGCATTTAAATACCTATTGACCCCATCTATGTGCTAGTTAGGTTGAACTCATAACTTTCAAGTGGTATAAGAGCCTCAATTCGATTCCAGACCCTAACTTAATCTCGATGTGTCGGTCTCTTTCAGCGTCTCTATTTTTTGACGAAAACATTTATGCATAGTGGATGCTTAGAATGAGATTCTTTCTTAAGTCTCGAACAAGCGGATTTGGGTTAGTACAAAATGGTTGGATCATCCCCTCTACTACTCTTTCAAATCTATTTATCCCTATAAACATATCCCTTTGGACTAAGGATGACCTAGCTGAGTGTTGATAAGATTGTAAAATATCATGTTTTTCCCTTTTATTTGTTATTTTCGTGTGATTATTTGATGCCAATATGGTGAAATTTGGAAGAAATAAGTTAAAAAGGGCTAAAGTGGAATGAAACAAAAGTTCAAGAACCAAATTGCAAATACTCAAAAGATTACTCGAAAGGCAAGATGGAGATATGAATATTTGAGAGTGTTAGGCATCAATTGGATAAGGAAAGAAGCCAAATGGATAAAAAAATATAGTCAAAGTATTATCACATATCAAATCCTAGCCGAAAAAGTTCTGCTTCAGATTTTTAGTCTCAGTTTGAGACCTAGTTTTGGCATAGGAAACTTTCAAAAAAATTATATTATTGGAAGATATGTATCCCTTAGAGTAAGCTTTTCAACGCATCTTGAATTGCCTCAATCGGATATCGAGAGAGAAAGATATGACTAAAATAATGAAGGTTATCATGTGGAAGTTATCTAAAGCTATGTGGCCGCATAGCTTAAATTCAATGCGGTCGCATATTCTACTTCAACGAATTCCAGGGCCAAGTTAAAATATTCTATGTGGTCGTATCCATTTATTCTATGCGGTCGTATAGAAAATTTTGCTTTCCGAATTTCAGTCAACCACTTATGGAAACAACTATCAGTACGTGTTTTGAAACCCTAAACAAAAAGAAAAAACAGAGAGAGACGCATCCATACTACTTTCTCTCATATTTGGCTCAAGAATCTCCATGGAGAACTAAAAATCTTGGTAAAGCTAGAAAGGAACTCATTCGGAATTGGTGATTTCGCATCTTTTATCCTGTAATTTGATATTTCATTGTCAAAAAATTCTAGGATTTTAACTTTCTTTTCATGAATATTTTGGAATTAGCTTAACCTTTACTAGATTTTTCATGGATTCAGTCATACTTTTTCCATTGAATAATTAAACTATTTGTTATAGGAAGTTTAGATTCTAGGATTACAATTGAATTGAATTGATTTGTAACGTCATATCTTTCAATTAGAGGGTTGGGATGAAGGCCTCTAATTGAGTTATAAAAATGAATAATTGATTAGTTTGATCTAATCCAATTGAGGAAATTTTGATGCTTCGACCCCAAACATTGAATTCTTAATTTTATTCGAACAATAAATTCTACTTCACAAACGAGATAACATCCATCCTTTTTGATCCTTTGAACATTTCTTCCATCTCCATATGGAATCAACACTACAAAGTTGTGCTACAAATACCGCGTTATTTTTTGGGCGTAATCAAATTTTGGCAGTACTGCAGGGGATCAACTGAGAAGGTTGATATTGTTTCTTTACTACTCTTTAGTTAATTTAATTTTCTTATTTGTTATTTTTTATTCTCATATAGTTTAGTTTTCATGTTTTATGAGTAGGGATCCAGGCGAACAACGAAGCTCTACCGAAGAACCTTTTCCAGTGTTTGAATCACTTTCTAACCATATCTTTGATACTGCATTTATTACCATGAACACCACACTACACAACACTATGACCGATAGTGAATATAGATATGTGCCTTATAGGATTTTACAGGATTATCTTCACCCCACACGCAAGTCCACACCATCATGCATCATGTTTTCATCTAATATGCCACGTATGGAACTTAAATCGGGAATGATTCAACTTCTTCACACTTTTCATGGACTTGAAAATGAAAGTCCATACGTACATATTAGGAAATTAAGGAGGTGGTTGCAACCTTCCACAATCAACATGGTACAATGGACACAATCAAGCTAAAATTTTTCCTATTTTCACTAAAGAATGAGCTAAAAGCTAGCTGTATTCGTTGAGACCACGGTCAATTGGCACTTGGACTAAAATGATTCAAGCATTCTTTAATAAATGCTTTCCCCACCACAAGACTAATGCCTTAACGAAACAAATTTTGTCATTTACTCAAAAGGATAGCGAAACTTTATACCAAGTCTGGGAAAGATATAAAGAACTACAAGCCCCTCTGACCCCACCATGGTTATGAGAGTTGGAACATTGTGAGTTACTTTTATGAGGGATTAACACCTAGTGAGAGGCAATTCGTAGAGATGATGTGTAACGATGATTTCGTACAAAAAGATCCGGATGAGGCTATAGAATATCTAGATGACCTAGCTGAAAAAGCTCATACTTGGACTGGACCTAGTGCCACTGATAGTACCAATAGGTTATGACCCACAGGAAATCCCAATAGCACAGGTATCTATCATCTTAGGGAGTATGATAGCCTTAGAGAAAAAGTAGAAGTCCTAACTAGAGAACTAGAAATCCTACATGCTAAAGACTCGAAATCTATACGAAATGTATCACGTGTTGAGTTTTGTAGACCCTATTTTGTGTGGTGGAAGTGATCATCTGGCGCAAAAGTGTCTAATTTTGCTGAGATGAGGAGGGTTATGAGGAATACTGCAATGCCTTATGCACGTATAACAAGCCCTACACTCCATTCTTTGAAACCTACAGTCCATGGTGTTGGAATCATCCCAATTTTAGCTAGAAATCTAAAAACTAGCAACCTGTCCAAACGAATAGAGTTTACACTATACCTTCCTATCAATCCACATCTTCTAGGAACTCTTAGAAGATACCCTACACGTGTTTATAGAGACACAAAGTAAAGCTAATAAAAAATTTGAGACTATGATTACCCAAATTGTTGAGAAAAATAAGGAGATAAAAAGTTATATGTCCAAATTAACAAATGCTTTAGCTATAATGGAACGTGAAAAATTTCCAGCTCAAACTCAACTAAATCCTAAATTGCAACACATGGTATAAACCTCAGGATCAGAAGAAAACAACCTTAGGAAAATGAATGCCATAACCACTCGATCACGAAAATCCATAGAACCAATCCCAAAACCTAGGAAAAATGAAGAAGAGTCGAGTAAGTCACAAGAGAGTAGGCCAAGTAAAAAGTTAGTAGAGAATCCATCGAGAGTGCCTTTCCCTCAAGCTCTTAAGCTACCTTGAAATCCGCTAGACAATGTAGTGAAATCTTAGAACACCTTAAGCAAGTAAAAACCAATCTTCCTATCTTGCATGTCATATTACAGGTTTCTACATATGCTAAAATCCTTAACGATTTTGTATTATGAAAAGGAAACACCATGTTAAGAAAACCACTTTCTTGATCGAGCAAGTAAGTGTTGTGATTGAGCAAAGGATCCCACCGAAATATAAGGACCCTAGTTGTCCTACTCTGTATTGCATCATTGAGGACCATGAGTTTGCACAAGCCTTTCTTGATTTAGAGGCTAATGTTAATCTCATGTCTTATGCTGTTTACCTATCATTAGGTTTAGGTGAGATAAAACCAACTTTTGTGGTTTTACAACTAGCTGATCGGTCTACTATAAGACCTAAAGGAGTAGTTGAGGATGTCCTGGTTCAAATTGATAAATTCTACTACCCCGTTGATTTTTTTGGTTTTGGACTTGAAGGTTGATGTAAATGTTGATTCTAAGATTCAGATTATTCTCGGTAGACCTTTTCTTGCCAAAACCAATGCTCTTATCAACTGCAGAAATGGTCTAATGAAGCTATCATTTGGGAATATGACTTTAGAAGTCAACGTCTTTCACATCGCTAAGCAACTAGAGGAAAATGACGAGCGTCATCAAACTTACATAATTGATGCACTCACTCAAGAAGTATTGGAGGATGTGTTTCTTGGACCAGTGACTACAGACTACGACCTCTTGAACTCTTCCCTCCTAAATTCTGAAATTCCAACAAGTTATACTAATGAAGAGTATTCTAACATTTGTTTTGTTTTTGCAGAATTTCAGGATTATGGAATATCATCAGTGATTATGTCCAATGAGCTTAGTGCACTGCAAAGAAGATTGAAACCACCATCACTGGATGCGGGATGATGAAAGAAAACATTGGGTCGAGCCAACGACAATAAACAAAGGCTCTATTTGGGAGGCAACCCAAGGGTGGTTCGTCCCCCTTTTTTTTTTGCGTTCATATTCTAGTTAATTTTTGTAATTTTCTTTGCATTATCCTTCCATTGAGAACTTTCAGGCTTCTTATCCTTTAAGCTTATGCTAATTCACTCAGTATTCAAGTGATATCTTTTCTTCTTTTTATTTGGCTGACATGTATATGCATTGAGGACAATGCAAAATTTGGTTGGGAAGAGAGTCAATTTGGATTTTGTTACGAATTGTATATGATTTGCATAATTATCATGAAATTTTGTTGTGATTTTTTTTTAAAAGAGAGAGAGAGAGAGACATTTTTTGTTTAAGTCTCTGATTTGCTGCATGTTTATGCTTTTGAATGACAAAATATGTCACATGGAGTTAATTTTACTTATGAGAATCTAGATGTTGAGACACTTGATGAGTTCTTTTCGTACACACAAGCCTTGTGATAATATGGTAGTTAACACATGTAGCTAGATGAGTCTCTTGCTGAAGTTTTCTTGTGAGAGAATTGCTAAGGATTGAAAGCCACAAGATACTAAAAATGGCAATAAGCGTTCATTGATTCTGTGAATTGGAAACTTCTCTTGAGAATAACACCATATGGTTTGTGGTAAGATGTTTGATTACTTGGGAAATGACGAAAGTAAATTTAGGGTTGACGATTGAGCCTTCAACCTTACTTTTCAATAATTACAACCTATAGTAGCCACTTTGATCCAATACACATATATGGTCTTTTTCTTTGTGCACCTATGTTATCCATAACTCTCCATATAGGAGTATAACCTATACATGTATTTTCTAACATTTTTACTTCCAAGTGTGTAGTAGGTATTGGATGTTTATTTGTGAAGAATAGAAAAAAAGAAAACGACAAAAGCTTATATGTGTTCAAGTAAAGTGGATTGAACAAAAAGAATCGAAAAAAAAAAATAACACACACACACACACATATATTTGTTATTATTATTATTATTATTATTTTATTTTAGGGCTTGAATTATTGAAGGATGCATTGATTGAAAGGTGTGATGTATTGAAATGCTTGATAAGATACTTAGCTATGTGCTTGAAAGTTTTAAATTCTGATATCCTTCTTTTCATTTAGCCCAACTAGAATTTCATTACAACCTTTTGCATTGATTGTTTTGATCCCAAGTAGGATTGTAGAATAAATAGATGAATTCTCATTTGACAGTATACCTATCATGAGATCAATGTTTGCTTGTTGCTTGTTCATAAATACTTAAGCCTCCACATTTTGAGTGTTCATCTTTCTCAGCTCTATAAAGAGAAACCCCGCACTAAACACTTCAATATCCATGATTTATGGAGTTGAAACTTTAGCTCGAGACATACTTGATATTACACGTGTTAGGGTTGGCCGTAAGATGGCTATGGCTTGACACACACTCACACATTTTGCAAGTGTTTTTGATATCTTGATAATCATGACACTATTAATTTTTCGTGGTGTTGAGTTTGAAAAGGGCATGAACTATGGTTGAATTAGAAATTAAAAATTTTAATGGTAACATAGACAAATCATTGATCGTCTTGCTCTACATAAAATTGCTACGGACTAGCAATAAGCAAGTTGGGGTGTGATAAGATTGTAACATATCATGTTTTTCTCTTTTTATTTGTTGTTCTCGTATGATTAATTGATGCCAGAATGCACTCATTATCTTTATATTTTTCTCGTGTGATTATTTTTTTATGTCAAAATGCACTCATTATCTTTATATTGTGATTTAGGTGGCAATTTGATGGATATGGCGAAATTTGGAAGAAAAAAGTTTAAAAATGGTCAAAGAAGAAGAAAATAAAAGTTTAAGGACCAAATTGCAAATACGAAAAAGATGACTCGAAAGGCAAGACAAAGATATGAAGATTTGAGAGTGTTAGAAATCAATTGGATGAGAAAAGAAGTCAAATGGACGAAATATAGTCAAAGTATTATCACATATCAACTCCTAGCCGAAAAAATTTTGCTTCGGATTTTTAGTTTCAGTTTGAGACCCAGTTTTGGCATAGGAAACGTTTGAATTGGAAAAATTATATTTTTGGAAGATATGTATCCATTTGAGTAAGCTTTTCAACACATCTTGAATCGCCTCAATCGGATATAGGGAGAGAAAGGCATAGCTTAAATTCAATGCGGTCGCATACTCTACTTCGGTGAACTCCAAGCCCAAGTTAAAATGTTCAATGCGGTTGCATCCACTTATTCTATAAGGTCGCATAAAGTATTTTCGTGATGAAAATTTTGGTTTTCAAATTTAAGTCAATCACTTATGAAAACAACTATAAATACGTATTTTGAAACCCTAAACAAAAGAAAAAACAGAGAGAGAGAGGCATCCATACTACTTTCTCTCATCTTTGGCTTAAGAATCTCCATGGAGAACTAAAAATATTGGTAAAGCTAGGAAGGAACTCAATCGGAATTGGTGATTTTGTATCTTTTATCCATGTAATTTGATATTTCATTGTCAAACTATTCTAGGATTTAGATTTTCTTTTCATGAATATTTTAGAATTAGCTTAACCTTTACTATATTTTTCATGGATTAAGTCATACCTTTTCCATCGAAAAATTAAACTATTTGTCGAGTTTCAATTTCAATTAATTTATGTTGAGATTGGTTTAACATTTATTAAATTTTTCATAGATCCAGTCATGCTTCTTCTGTTGAATGATTGAACTATTTGTTGAATTTTAATTTGAATTTTACTTTATTGGTGGATTGATTACTACCTTATGCTTGATGTATATGGTCGATTCTTGATCTTATTCCAATAAAAAAAGTGCGAATGTGTTATAGGAAGTTTAGATTCTAGGATTACAATTAAATTAAATTGATTTGTAACGTCATATCTTTCAATTAGAGGGTTGGGATGAAGGCATCTAATTGAGTTATAAGAATGAATAATTGATGAGTTTGATCAAATCCAATTGAGGGAATTCTGATGTTTCGCTACCCCAAACATTGATTTTAATTTCGTTTTTTGAAACATTAAATTCTTAATTTTATTCGAACAATAAATTCTAATTCACAAATGAAAGAACATCTATCATTTTGATCATTTGAGCATTTATTTCATCTCCCTATAGAATCGACACCCCAAAGTTGTGCTCAGAATACCAAGTTATTCTTTGGGTGTAATCAAGTATAACTGGAATTTAGGAGAGTATCGATGTGCGAGACCACGAAAAAAGTCTGAGATATCTTAGAGACCGCAAACGAGGAAACCAAAACTATAAAGCACTACATACTGTAGATGTAGACCACTACGTTTGAAGAAATTAGAATGAAAGACGATGAATCGTTCGATGATTTATATGCGAAGTTAAATGACATAGTGAATTCTAGCTTCAAGTTAAGTGAGTAAATTCCTACGTCTAAAATTGTTCGAAAAATTGTTAGATCCTTACCTGAGAGGTTTAGACCTAAGATTACTACTATTGAAGAGAGCAAGGACTTAAATACAATTAAGATAGAGGAACTTGTATGACTCCTCTAAACCTATGAACTCACCATATCTACCAAAGAAGAAAAAATCTATAGCCTTGAACACAGTTAAGGAAGAAGAGTATGACTTCACTAGTACTGAGATCCTTAGGAATGAGGAGATAGCTTATTTTGTTAATAAATTTTCAAAAGTCCTTATGAACAAGAGAAAACCTCAAGAGAGAAAGAATGGTGCCCCTAATAAATTTAAGAAAGACAAGCATGATAAGACTAATACTAGAAGTTTAGTAAGAAATCTCAGTCAGTTAGATGTCATGAGTGTCAAGGTTTTGCTCACTATAGGAATGAATGCCCTAGCTATAAAAAGAACCTAAATAAAGGAAAAGGGTAAGGCAATGGCAGTGTCACTTACTGATGATGAATCCAATTCAACTGACTAGAGCGATTCCTCTAGCAGTGGGGATGATAGGAACTATATGGCCTTCGCTTCCATAGTTAAGAATGATTTAGATAAGGATAGTGAGAAAGTTGAGGATGTGGAACGTAGTGAGGATTCTGAGGAAGACTCTGAGGATGGGACAGAGATTTATGAGGCATATCATAAGTTATTTAGGAGAGTCTTAGGATAGAGAAGGTGAATCAAGTCGTATTGAAGAAGGTTAATGAACTTGAGCTAGAGTGAGAAACTCATAGCTGACCTACATGATTCTTCCAAAAGTCTTAGTGAGTTAAGACTTGTTAATGAGAACTTAAAGGCTAATGTTAAAACCTTAACAAGCGACCTTGAGAAATCCAATACTCAGCTCCATTCCTTTTAAAGTGGTTCTTAGAAACTTGATAATCTGTTAGGGATGAACAAGCCGCTGAAAATAGGCAAGATCTAGGATATATTCAAACCGATAATAATACTGCTGGTACATCCAAGACCATTTTTGTCCCAGCCACCAACCAACCTAGGAATGTTGCTAACTCTGAACCCAAAGGCAAGGGTGTCTTAGGACAGAGGCCTATTAGACAACGTAGAACCAATCGACCCAAAACAAATATCAGCAATCCCTTGGTTATGAACCTTGGTGTATTCCTACGTGTCACAATTGTGGTATACTAGGACACACAAGGCATATGTGTCATAAACTTATGAATATGAGTAGGAGTCAGAATATCTCTAGTAAGGTTAACCACTTAACTGAGATGATAACACAGTTGATTAGGATTACCTTTACTTCTAAGAAGGTTTAAAAAAGTGATCTCCCTAGGTACGACAAACAATTGAATTCCTATGTTGCCCATGTTACTCTTAAAGTTAAAAAATGACTCTATATGGTATTTTGATAGTGAATGTTCTAGACATGTGTTGAATAAAGCCCTATTCTCTACTCTTGATGATGACAAGGAAAAAGCAAGCTACAGTTGAGTCAATTGGTTTTGGGTAGATTAGTTTGGTTGTCTTTGATTTGTACTACATGTTTTTTTCACAGAATGCCAAATGAGAGTTTGTTAGGTCTTAAAGTTCGCAAAGAGTTGTCATTGATTTAGCCCATTATGGCTTGTTCGGAAGAGGACGAGTGGTGTTTACTTGGAGATGTATTTTTGAATTTCTTGTGTTAAAATTTGATTCAAGATGAAGATTTGTTGTGGTGTGATCTAAATTCCATATAATTTTGTGTTTGGTTGAATAAAATAAGTATAAGGAGTTTTGATTTTGAGAGTCCAAATTAATAAAGATCAAATTTCATCAAGAATTGGGAGTTTGGCTTGGTAAAAGGAATTTAAGATGAAGCAAAATACCTTGGAGGCATGATTACCGAAAGTTGGCACTGCGGCACCATCGTCACGTCACGGCGTAACGCAGCAGCGCACGTGAAGAAAAAAGGGGCGGCGTTTGAATGACGAGTTTATCCCGATTTTTTCGGATTTTATGTTTCTTCTTCATCTAGAACTTGAAAAGGAGGCTCCTATATATATTCCACATTGTTGTTTCTCCATATACATATTCAATAACATCCTGAGTGTTAAAGAGCTTAGATTTCACTTGAAAGTATTGAGATCTTAATATTGTAAATACATTAATTATTGATTATAGTAAAATTCTCTTCCTCTACCTATGATTTTTTTCCATCTTGAGTTTCTACATAAATCTTGGTGTTCTTATTTATTCTTGTCTATTTCATTATTGCCATTATCTTGCAATCAATTCATGACACATATTGTTCAATCTGCTACATACATGTGATTCATACGATACTAGATGCTTTTGAGGCATATCTTGGATAAAACGAGGATAATGGGAGCAATACCTATCTTTTTCTTGAAGACAGACACTTCCACGTTCATTAAAATATCTTACTCCTCAATGATGTTCGTATAGTTTTACTGGGGATCTAGGAACCCTTTTCGTAGGGTATTCTTTTTGTATTGCACGAAATTGATTCGATTCCAAGATATTAATTTAGTTAAAGTAATTCTGATTCTGTTTGCGGGTTTTTCCTAATCATTTAGGTGATAAAGAAAAGAATTACCTCTCGTTGAGGCCATCCACATTAAAGAAATGCGAAACCCCAAACTGCAATCCTGCAGCTGATGAATTTTGCTTAGAAATGTCCAAGTATCCTAGTTGAATTTTCACTAGTTACAAAAATGGTTCATGCTAGTTTTTCCCTAATCATGGCATCTTGGAAATTCCCTATTTCATTTATTGTCATTTCCTTGTTTACTTGCTCTTTTGCCAGTACATTTACCATCACTAACTACTGCCCCTATAAAATATGGCCTGGCACGCTAGCTGGTTCAGGACCACAACTTCCAACCACAGGGTTTCAACTGGATTCTGGCCAAAGTCTCAGGATTCCTAGCATTCCAGGATGGTCAGGTCGGATTTGGGCAAGAACCGGTTGCACATTTGATGCATCCGGCATTGGCTCCTGCCAGACAGGAGATTGTGGAGGGAGATTGGAATGTGATGGTATTGGAGCCAGCTCACCAGCATCACATTTTGAGATTACTGTTGGAGTTGCAGATGAGAAAGATTTTTACGATGTCAGCATTGTGGATGGTTACAACCTGCCACTAGTTGCAGTGCCAAGAGGAGTCCACAGTGGTTGCAATGTCACAGGCTGCACTGCAGATGTCAACATGGGTATGATCTTTTCTCAGCTTCATACTGTGACACTGGGTTTATTATACAGTCCAGTCCAACTTCAAAATACACAGTAACCAATGTATTTAATCAAACAGGCTGTCCAAAAGAACTTCAGGTGATTGGTAGTGGTGAAGGTGAAGGGGGAGTGGTTGGGTGCAAGAGCGCTTGCGAGGAATTCGGACTAGACCAGTATTGCTGCAGAGGAGAATTTGCCAATCCATCAACTTGCCGGCCATCCTTCTATTCAACCATATTTAAGAGAGCATGTCCGACAGCCTATAGCTATGCATTTGATGATAGAACAAGCACTTTCACATGCAAGGCCTATGAATATGCCATCATTTTTTGTCCCAATGGGTAACATCACATGTTTCAATCTTTTTTCTTCTTCCCCAGCAGATATAAATAAATGGTACAACCTATAATACATCACATTTGCACCTAAAATGTATGATCCTTCTTCCATCAATAAAAGGGCCTACATATGTAATGCAGGATGAAGGGAAAGAATGATGCACCAACAGCTTTACCAATCGAAGAATGCAGTAGAAAAACTGCAGCAACAGTTTCATCTTCAGCAACCCTACCTTTCATAATCTCACTGTTTCTTCTTATCCTCACTATCTACTTCTAGACATAACAGATACATCAAGAGTCATGTTATAAAGGCACATAAAGAAATACCAATGAATTAGACCAGGAGAACGCAATGGATCAAGAGAAGCAGGAAGAAGTATCATCATTCAGTATCAAGAACCACCAGAAAATTGATCAATTTCGCAGTGCAAGACACATTAATTCTGTTGAAAGAATATAAGCTTAATCTTCATGATGTATGGATTATTTAACATTTCAGTTTTTGCAATAAACCCTAAATTGTCACCATTGACTATTACAATTCCACATGATAAAATAAGATAAATGCATTTTGAGATATTGTTGGAGTTGTGACATTTTTGTTGTCATATAACTATTGTGGTTTGATTAAACATTTAATTAATTATTGTTTGGTTTTATGTCTAACTATGAAATGATGTAAAGTTAGGCTAGTTAGTGTATTATACAAGTTAGTATGATTTGTGTAAGAGTTAGTATGGTAGTTGATAGAATAGTTGGTAGATAATATCTTTGACTTTTGTATCAATATTTGGCTATATATAGAGCCAAGATGTAATGAAAACTTAGAATGAAATATTGTATGAACGATGAATGTTATAAGAAACTCCATTCCTTCTCCTCTGTCTTATTTCAATATCAGCAGAGTATATGCATAGTTCATATCCGATTACTTTATAACGGGTATATGAACTCATTTTTGCTAGTCCTTCACTTCCTCTCGATCCATAAATATATGTTTGTTTTTAAATGCTTTCAAAGAGCCTTTGAATCATAAAATTTCAACATGGTATCAAAGCTCTAATGATCTTTGAAAAGGGACTAGAAGCTGTAAAATAAAGAAAATCAAAAGCTGTCAAAACTGATGAAAAATAGAGAAAATATGTTGATGTCGAGGTTGATGAAAGCTCTTCATGAAACTGTGAGTCAGATGAGATTCAAAGAAAGACTTCCAACTGAAGATGCTGGTAATGATGAAGAAGAAAGAACCGTATTGATCTTAGAAAGGGAACTGTAAAAAGGGAAGCTGAAGAAAAACAGAGAAAATTCGGTAAGTCATTGCCAAATCCGGTAGGCAAAGTATAAATCTGGTATGCATAGATCAGAGCTTCTTCTTTCTCTATTCTTCATTCTAAAAAATGATGCTGTAAATTGTGAAAAATCCTGTATGATTGCAAGGTTTCAGAGCTGAAAAACCGATCTTTGAAGATCAGAGCTGAAAAACTGATCCTTAGCTATAAAAAATGAAAGAAAGTAGCTGATGAAGGAGTTGTAAAAAATCTGGTAAGAAAAATGAGTGAATCCGGTGTGTAATGAAAAAAAAGTCAAAATCGGTAAGCATTAAGTAAATCCGGTGAGTCTTGTGCAAATACGGTAAGCCTTGTGTGAATCCGGGTATGAATTGAAAAAACAGTTAAACCCGGAAAGCATATTGCAAATACGGTAAGATTAGTGTGAATTCGGTAATATCAGTGTTTTATTTTAAAACCGGTAAGCCCATTGTTAATCCGGTAAGCTTTTGTAAATACGGTAAACCCAGTGTAAATTCGGTAACTTTAAAAAAATCGATAAACCTGTATTAAATCCGGTAAGTGTGTGCAATACCGGTAAGATCAGTGTAAATTCGGTATTTTCAAAATCTCAACAGCAGCCTCATTAAAACAACAAAAAATCAAAAGAAATGATGCAAATGGAAGGTTTCTTTGTATATGGTTGATCCTAAGCTGAAAATGTGAAGAATAAGTTTTTTAATGGTTCTAACAAAATGTCAAAGAGGAGTGTTGGAGTTGTGACATTTTTGTTACCACATAACCATTGTGTTTTGAGTTAACGTTTAATTAATTATTGTTTGGTTTTATGTCTAACTATGAAATTATGTAAAGTTAGGCTTATATAGAGCCAAGATGTAATGAAATCTTAGAAGGAAATGTTGTACGAATGATGAATGTTATAAGAAACTTCATTCCTTCTCTTTTGTCTTCTTTCAATATCAGCAGAGTATATGCATAGTTTATATCTAGTTAATTCATAGTCGGTATATGAACTCATTTTTTGTTACTCCTTTACTTCTCTCGATCCATAAATATATGTTTGATTTTAAGAGTTCTCAAAAGAGCTTTTGAATCATAAAATTCCAACATGGTATCAGAGCTCTAATGATCTTTGAAAATGGACCAGAAGCTGTAAAATAAAGAAGAACAGAAGCTGTCAAAACTTATGAAAAACAGAGAAAATATGTTGATGCCGAGATTGATGAAAGCTCTTCATGAAACATGAGTCCGATGTTGGGATTAAATTTGAGATTCAAAGACTGATTTCTCCAATTGAAGATGCTGGTAATGATGAAGAAGAAAGAACCGTATTGATCTTAGAAGTGGAACTGTAAGAAGTGAAGCTAAAGAAAAATAGAGAAAATCCAGTGATTCATTGCCAAATCCGGTAGGCAAAGTGTAAATCCGGTATGCATAGATCAGAGCATCTTCTTTCTCTATTCATCATTCTAAAAAATGATGTTGTAAACGGTGAAAAATCCCATATGATTGCAAGGTTTCAGAGCTAATAAACTAATCTTAGAAGATCAGAGCTGAAAAACTAATCCTTAGCTATAAAAAAAATGAAAGAAAGCAGCTGATGAAGGAGTTGTAAAAAATCTGTTAAGAAAAAGGAGTGAATCCGGTGTGTAATGAAAAAACAGTCAAAACCGGTAATCATTAAGCAAATCATGTGAGTCTTGTGCAAATATGGTAGCCTTGTGTGAATCTGGGTATGAATTAAAAAACAGTTAGAACCGGTAAACATATTACAAATACGATAAGATTAGTGTAAATCCGGCAAGATCAGTGTTTTATTTCAAAACCGGTAAGCCCCTTGTCAATCCGGTAAGCTCTTGCAAATACGGTAAGCCTAGTGTAAATCCGGTTTCAACTGACAAAGTTACCATGTCAAGAAATAGATTATCTTTTGTTGGAGCTCTTGAGGAGGTTGATGCTTCAAAGGAGCTAGTAAAGGCACTAAAGTTGAGGTTCCCCCAAATGGAAAATTGAGGGAGCAATAAATTATATTTTAGCATGAGCCCAAATATTGAAGTAATTGCAAAGTATTTCGACATACCACCATTAGATGTAATTATAAGAATTCAAAAGTGGAGGAGACATGTGGCACGGCGAAGCATGGACAGGTCAACATGAATAATGTTACTAAACTAACCAAGTATCAAAATCAACAAAGTGTTATAAAGGCAGCTACCGTGCGTGCAGCCATCATTCACGCAGATAGTGCTGGCCACAGTCAGGCAGCCTATGCTGAAAAGTGGACAACATGGCTGAAGGCAATGAACAGGATACTGCCTTACGTCCAACACATGGTGCTGGGGAGGAACCAAATACTGGACAGCAAGGTAATAAGTCTACAAATAAAATGGCTGTAGTGCAAACTGATGGAGGGGATGTGAATTTCATCGAAGTGGTGAATAAAAAGAAAGTTTCAAAGAAGAAGATTAACATGGCGGGCTTTCCTTGCTACCTATTCCAGCCACTATTATCTCAATAATCATTAGTCTTTGTTGGAATTTCCTTTGGGGTTCTAAGAAGCCGTTGGTTGCTTGGAGGGATGTTTGTTTGCCGAAAAAGGAAGGTGGTTGAGACATGAAAAGCTGGAATTTAGCATTACTTACCAAGTTGTTGTGGAATATCCATCATAAAAAGGACACCTTATGGATTCGTTGGGTAGATCAATTTTACCTTAAAGGTGCTAGTATTTGGGAGGTCTTGCCTACGAAAAACCACTCCTCTTCTCAAAAAACTGCTTGATATTAGAGATGAATTAATGCAGTTTTTCGTACGCGGGAGCTCAATCCAAGTTACTCACCAAAGATAAATTGCATTACTTGGACATTGATCGGAATTACATTTTTTGTGACTCACATGAGGAAACGTGTAATCACCTATTTTTTGAATGTTCTTTTTCTTCGAGTGTTTGGAAGAGCATTAAAGTTTGGTTGGGCATTACGAGAGCCATGACTACCATGGCCAGTGCACTAAAGTGAATAAAGAAGGAAGCTAGAGGAACCTCATGGCGAAACAAAGCTAAAAGGATTGCTTTAGCTAGTTCCGTCTACTAAATTTGGTTGGCTAGGAATACGATAATTTTTGAAAATTTGAAACCCCATGTTGAGAGTATTGTACGACAAATCAAAACAGACGTATACAAAGTGATGTTTTCTTTGCATCCTAATGTTTGATTTGTTATGAGTCGTTAGCGATTGGTTGATTTGAATTTTTTTTTGTTTGATTCTCTTTTGTTTGATTACGTGGGTAAGCCCATAGTTGTTGTTTTCCAATCGTAATTGATTTGTTGCTTCACCCAAGTATGTCCGGAGTATTTGTACATGATATTTGATCAATATAATTCATTTTATCGATAAAAAAAAAAAAAAAACAAAATTACTATGCTTACCAATGTTTTCTCGGTTATTCTTTTGGTTCTTCCCCTTGTTTGTTCCTCAGCAGCCTCGTGTTGACCGGCTTCAGCAGTATCTTTGGGAAGATTGTCGGCTCATCTTCTGAATCAAATGAAACTCCATCTAGTCTCCCTACTCATACAGAAGCAACTAACTAAAAAGAGGAGCCTGTACCTCTTTCCAATAATAAAATGAAAATAAAAATCAACGTTCCAAAATATATGCTACAACCAGAACACTATTAACCATACTAACTATAATTGCCCATCCATATTTTCCTTCTCATTTTGGGTATCCTGGATAAGGAAATGAATAGTAAAACAAACATAATACTACTTGAGCTGGTGGGAGAATGTGTTATAGAGTACACGAGGGATGGGCATCAGTGGCGGAACCAGGAAATGAACTCAACTAGGGCGGTCGACGGTCGTCAACCTTCGACAACCTCAATAGCGAGATCGGTTACGAAATACAAGATACAGGGAGAGAGGGATGTCTACAAGAAGAATAATATAACCAATTATCACCCGAATTCTATTTTGATAAGTAGAAACTATGTTTGATTTTGCGCAAGTAAAATGTACATTTTGAGAATATAATTCATGCACGTTATCGGTGTAATATCTTCAACACCTTATGGAGTCCTACTTGCAATTCTAGCTGCCAAGAGAAAGCCACCAATCAATCCTTACCTTACTAATCTCTAACATAAGAAAAAAAAAAGCACCACTTTATTGCTTTAATTAAAGTGAGGATTTATAACAAATATGGATGGAGATCAATGCAAATGTATCAAAGAATGCAAAACGAAAACATCTTTTTCCCTCATTCTTCCCTATTTATTTCATTAGCTTATTAGGTGGATTCATTAATTATTTTTGAATCACTCTTGCCTTGGAAATGAAAATCAATATCATAATCATGATCCATTAAGTTTGTCCATTAATGATTAAACTACAAATAATTGATATTTGCATTAATCAATTCGAATTCATTCTTTCAGAGATGATATGTACAAACTCAAATATGTAGGATCCTTTATGTCTGTGTGTCTCTATCTCACGTGATAAAAGAATATTTATATTAGCTTATTAAAATAAAATTTCCTCAATTATGAGGGGACTAATAATTAATAGATTAATTACATTCGTTTTAGCTATTATATCACCATTCTTACAATTTTCATGTCCAAAATGTTCTTGATATCAGAACATGTTACATGAAAATCATTATAAATTATCATCCTACAAATACTTACTTTTCTGGTTGGATGAAAACACAATGTACAGTGTATTGTACTTAATTGTAAAAATAATTTTTTTTCCTTATGTTCATTTAATTTCTCTTTCTACTTTCTTTTAATTAGGTTATGATAAATGTTATAGGCTTACAGCACTGATTTCCTTTTACAGGCTGTTAATATGAGAAACATAAATTAAAATTCATAATTCGTTGATAGTGCAACATAAATTATTTATCCCAAATCACAAATCACATTCATAAATCAAATTCTCATTTCAACGCCAAATTGCCAATTAACTCATAGAACTTAAATCATGATTCTTAAGTAATGATAATCATAACTCATAAATAAAAAATAACACAAAAAAGGGAAAAAAGATAGTCACTCACGGGCTCAAATTCACAATGACGACAGCACTGTGGCAGCCGGCAGCACTAACAGCCTGTTTCCGACCTTTCGGCTTCCGATACTCGAGTCGTCCGGCACGGTGTAGGCGTCACCGGGGGCGGGTGTCGGTGGAAGTGGTGGAACCGTGTAAATTTGTGGGAAAATGAAGGGAAATGGAATTGACCTGTGGTGAAATACTAAAATTAACAGACCCCTAAGCTTGGACCATATATATCATTGAATTGGGCTTGGTCAATTGAGAAGCAGAGGCCCAACTACATTAAATTATAATTTCAGCCCAACACCCAATTAAAAAAAAAAAAAGAAACAAGAAAAGGAAACCATCGCCAGATTCGCCACTGCTCTCGCGCGCCGGTCTTCTTCTTCCTCATCCCTGTGCACTATTCCGGCGGAGTCCAGCACGCGCGGCCGTGCCCCCTCGCCGGGTGCTGGGTCCGCCACTGATGGGCATAAGAGGAAAATAAGATGATTAGAAATGACAATGAAAGAACAATAAATGGACAAACCTTTACTTCTGATTGGCCAAAGCTTACCTGAAAATAACCAAATTAGATAAATTAGTGAGTGATGAGAGAGGGAGAGAAAGCAACGGTGATGGGTAGATGTAGGGATGTCAATATAGCTCGCCGGCTCGGGCGAACCGTGGTTCAGCCCGAAAAAGTTCAAGTCGAGGCTCGGGCCGAGCCCATGGCCATTTTTTGCCTGTGAGCCTAAAAAATAATAAAAAAAGATTACGAAACTTATAAAAAATTTAAAAATTAAAAGCTTACAGTTGCCTGCGCAGGCAATCACTTTTTTTTTCTTTTAATTTTTGTTGTAATTTTTTTATATATTAATATTTAGTTATTATTTATAATACGTATAAATTACACAAATTTTAAATTCATAAAAATTTTAGATTGTTCACGAATTTAAAAAAAAAAAATCGAACTGACTCGGCTCGCTAAGACATGAGTTGAAAGCTCGGGTCGAGCCTAAATTTTTTGACCGAGCTTTTGTTTGGCTCAATTCGGGTAAAAAAAATATTCGAACTATTTTTACTCGAGTCGAGCCCGAGTAAAAAGTTTCGGCTCGCGACTCGACTCGTTGACACCCCTATGTAGAGGGGCGGGTGTCCTTGGTGAAATTCCACATGGAATGTCCTTGATGGAACTATAGTTGTTTTGTATACGGTTCCTGAAAAAACAATTTTATGCAATCAGATTACAAGTGAAGCCTGCATAACATATTGCTTGATAAAGTATCCAACCAAAAGTGGAGTTAAATGTTTCAACACACACTGAACTTTGGTATATGTCACGACTTACACAACGAACTTCACAACGTTTCATATTAGCGACTCAACTTTAAGTTTTTGCACTCCATTACTTACCAGATGTTTTCCGTCTCTCATTCAGTCCGTGTGAATGATGGAATTCCTACATGGCAGTTAAATCCTTTCGAATGTAAAATGAAATGCATATATGGTCTCCATGTCATCAAATCTTGATTTTCGGCCCAAACACGCCTTATCCTATGAAATGAAAACCTCTTCAAAATGGAGGAATAAAATATAATTCTTTAACAGCGTATTCACTAAATCCACTATTATTGTTGATTCTGAGCACCATGATAATGCTGCCTCCGAATGGGCAACAGAAAATAGAATTCCTTGTCGCCGATTTGAAGGTTTTCGTAACACCCAATAATTAAATTTAAGGTTGTGTTTGATAAACAACATTTTCCCTAGAAGTAGGAA
>CAIGRP010087609.1:0-19436 GCA_903798385.1 Fraxinus cuspidata | reverse complement strand
TTCTTTTCTAAAGAACTCATCTCATTTTTCATTGCCTTAAACTACTCTTAAAATTGTTCACTTTTCATCGCCTCCTCAAAGGTCTTTGGCTTCCTATCAGCTAACTCTTCATAACTCGCATCTAGCTCAGATTCATAACCAAATCTTATGGGTGCTCTAGACTGTCTCCTCTCTCTATCCCTAGCTAAGTTATAATTTGCTTGAGGATTCTCTTCTTCAGGGTGTTCTTCTATTGCTACTTCCTCTCTATTCTCCAAATCAGGTTATTGTTCTTGAGTCTCCACCTCACTTTGTGTAACAGGGATGGATGTGCTAACTTTCCCTAACTCCACCTTCAACTGATTATTCTCTTCACCTTGTTTTTTATCACTCATAGGTTTAGATTCAGTTTTAAGACATGGCATTTCGCTCTTATTGAATATAACATCTTTACTCACAATGATCTTAAGTGGACAGTCAACCAAATAAGAGTCATCCAAGTTTCGAGTTGGGCCATGAGCAGCACTAATTTAATTAGGCTGCTTCAAATTACCCAAGTGGATTATATGATTGGTTTAGACAATTGTGGTCTCTACAATTTTAGTCATTTAGTTGATGCCACTGAAATAAACAATACTTTACATCACTGCCGAGGAGGTCATTTGACAACAATTTGCCTAACAGAGGGCATACTAGCATCTACTTGTACACTCACAAGATTAATGAGAAAATTAATCTAGTGATGATTTCACAATCGTTCTCATTGCCTTTAATCCTGCAAATTTAAAATTAAAAAAAAAAAAAAAAAAGAGTTGTATGCCATACAAAATTTGATTCTTCGTTGAAATCACGCTTAGGTTGTTTTTTTGGTCCGAGTCTCTTTAACTAGCCTAAACTAATTGCAGAAGTTGTGCTCTACGTGCTCCATAATTAGCCTCTATGCACTTGCTAATGCTTGCATCCTGTTTCTTCTTCTCTTAGATGAATCGTGGAATTATTTTTGTAAGGTTGTACTCTCTAGCCCTTAACATTCTGGTTCTTTAAATTGAATTCCTCTACTGTAACAATGTATATACACCTTATTAACAAAACTAGCACGATAAAAAGGCATGGAAACCATAAGAGATAACATTGGAAAAGCTCTACTAAAGTTGACATTCTTTTTAGTGAACAGAAGTCTATCACAACCAATTTCTCGAGCGTGTCTACAAGTTTCCATCGCCTGTTGAAAATTTATAAATATATATGAATATAACAGATAGTGCTGATTAAATTATGAATGAAGGTATGGTTCTCTTCTCCTCAGTCAAAGGTTTGAGTGATCTGCCAGATGACCAAAACAAGAGTTATCAAAAACTTCCTTTGAACGTTTCGTGTTATTTCATACAGATAATGAAATTAAGTTTTCTGTTTTTTTTTTAACCAATAAGATGCTCCTTCAGACGTAACGTGGTAAAGAAACAAAACTAACCTTTTTTATGTTTCTTGTTTTAAGTAAGGAGTGAAACAACTAACTTGAGATCATAAAGAACAAAGAGAAACAGACAGAAGAATGAACCACTTAAGCTAAATGCTTTCGTGGCCTTGATGTAAAGGACATTTGGGAATTCATGCTTAGTAGAAGGGGAAAAAAAAGGATATTGTCGATTTGTGTGCAATGATATCAAACATGGCTACGAATGAATGCATTCATGTTATTTTTCAACGGATTCAGCTATTAGTCTGGTTTTGATTCATCTGGTTTTGTGTGTAAAATATTGATTGAGCAGATGGGCAATGTTTGGTTTTGCTGTGGGAATGTTGACAGAGTATGCAACAGGCTCGGACTTCGTTGATCAAGTTAAAATTCTCCTCTCCAACTTTGGAATTGTAGATCTTGAATGAATTTTTCTTGTCATTTGAGGCTTGAACTACTTTCAAATTTGTGGCTAATGTTACAGTGTATTTGGAGTAACTTGTTCGAGGAAAAATCCATTTGTACAATCATTAGGAGATTATAAATTTTACAGTCCCTTATATTATGGTGGGGCCCACTAATTGTGAGAGATTGTAAAATTTACGATCTCCTAATGATTGTACATAATCTCATGTATATTTTGATATTTCTATTAAATCTTACACGGAGCAAATGATAAAAAGTAAGTTCTTTTTCGACTTTTCTGAAGGTGAAGCAATTTCAGTAGAATACATAAAAAGAATGCGAAATGTACTAAATTAGTATGTCTTTTTTGGTTGCAAAAGTAACATTGAGTTGTTCATTCGATGTTGTATAATAGGGCTATAAGGATCTCCTCTGAAAACCAATTGGTGTCCAATGAGGAAGGCTAAACATTTTATGACATTCGACTATTATTTTTTTGAGTAAGTGAATCCATATGCTAAATAATGTTATTGTCGTATTATTGGGCTGTACTTAAGCATAGGAAGGGTACAGGAAAATACCTGTTTATTGCAGGTATCGTCGAAGGATAAAGGAGGACGAAAGAGCGCTCATCTTTTATTTAACATATTATAATAGGTAGTAACATAACTTATATTACACAGTGAAAACGTAGTGTTGCAGTCTCCATCTCTGCCAAAAGCATTCATTTATTACAACAAAACACAAATTACTGGAAATTTTTGACTTGAAAGGAGAACTTCAACAAGTAAACAAGAAGAACCCTCAAAATGCAGACCAGCTCCCCTTTTCCTCTTTCACAATAGAAGACAGTGATAGATTATCAGAATTCCGAACCGAGCAATTCGCACGAATCTCGCCTTGCGTCCCCGTCGTCACATTCAACTGCGACATCTTTATCATGGATATCACAAACCTCTCGAAGAACAATGTTTGATTAATAGCAAAGCTCGTAACAATGCTCCGAGTCCTGCTATCTGTGTACAAATCTTGATCTGACGTGAAAAGGCCTTGTCGGTTCATGAGATCAACGTAATACCTATTATCGAATGTGTTCGGGGATCGGATATCGAGTACAGTAGTGTTAGTAGAGTTAGCGACGGGACAAGTGACTCTAAGGTTGTTGGCAAATGTCTGGTCCATTGTAGGGTCTTGTGTTGGATAAAGTCTGTCGGTGAACGAAGTGCAATGGCCAATGCCAATGGTGTGGCCACCAGAGAGCGCGACTACATCGGTGGCATCGAAATTCTTGGTTGCAAGGGAAGTAAGAAGTGCACTTGTGTTGCTTGATGGTGGAGGAAGGTTAGCCAATGTTTCATTTCTTGTTGCAAAGTTGAGTGCGTCTCTTCTTCCCAAAGGAATATCATAGTCAGGGCCACCAGACTGCAATATTCAATAAAAACATAGTTAGTTTGGAATTGAGTGCATGTTGGCTTAAGTGATGGTCAAACTAGACTCAAAGGCTTGACTCAACTCGACCCGTGTAAGTTGGTTAGTTGATGATCAATTTAGACCTAGAGCTTCAACACGACCTGTATACATCGAGTGTAAATTGGTTAGTTGATGATCAATCTAGACCTAGAGGTTCAACACGACCTGTATGCATCGAGTGTAAGTTGGCTAAGTAATAGTCAACCTAAAATCGACACAGCTCTGGACTTTACCCACCTTTATACCATCGAGTCCAACATAAAGGAAAAAGAGTTAAATTCTTGTGAGGTTTAAAATTAGATATTTAGTAAATTTTGATAAAAGTTGATGAGATGTGAAGTTGAAAAGTTGTTTTTCCCATAAAATGTATGATTAAAATTAATTATTGATTTTGACTTAAAATTTTAATTGAATTTTAAACCAAACCAAACACGGACAAATCTTAATATCCAAGATTATCCACATGGTTGATGAACGCGTATCTCCTTTATTAAAGAATAACATTACTTTAAAATTTATCAACAAATTCCTGTTATTGACTTCAAAAAATATTGAATTTGTCAATGTGATACTACCAAATGCTTATAATTTTATTTTATTTTATTTTTATTTTTATTTTTATTTTGACCGAGCGGTGCGCGAGGCCAAATCTACTGCCTCGAAGTTGCTGGTTTCATTAATGCATTTTTAACACCTCATAACATCACCTCTTCGTAGCAAATAAGAAAATGTCAAGTTGTAGTATGATGAGGTGTCACAAGGTTATTGGTGGAACAATTAAAAGAACCTTAAATAACAAATCTAAACTCGAAAAGAGGAACAATTAAAACCACTAATTAATTTGCCCTTCTATAAAAAAAGACAGCACAAGATTGTCAGCTTCATTATTTATATACCCATCTACCAGTTGGTTGTGAATTAAATGACTTCACGGCCTTGTATTTAATGCGTTTTGAATACAGATTGACCAAGTGATATATTGACGAACTCGCAAGGACTAAAGGATAAGGATCGAAATTACAAATTTACATTAGTTATATGAATTCCTTTTTTTTATTATTATTATTTTGTTGAAACCAAAATTAAATCCTTTCGGCATCGATGGTACAAGTTCGTGAAAAAAGCTAGACGAATAAAACAAGGAGATCGATATTTAATAGCGAAACATTTTAGGTTATATGGTACAAATATAGTAAGAGATTAGATAATTATGATCGTGTATTCAGGTCTCGCTCTTTTCTAGTAACTGCAAGTTTGGGATTCAAATCTCATTGCCATCTACTAATGAAAATTGTACATACGTTGGACGATTGATTGAAATAGAATTAAATGAATTCAACTTAAGACTAAATTTAAATAAAAGAAATTTGTCACTCTAATGGATTATTGATTAAAGTGTTTAAATAACGTAGTTCATGGATTTATTTCATCGAGTATTTCATGGAAAATCATGCGATCTTAAATTTAATATTGTTTTTAATAAATTAAAGAAAATATTAATGATATTAGGTTTACCAGAAATACAGCATCACGAGCAGCAATGGCAGTGATATCAGCGCAAGAGACAACTCTACCGCACTGCGTTTGAACGCGACGGCGGAGATCATCGATAATTATAAAAGCTTGAGCCCTCAAGGTCAAATTCGGTGGCGCCTCCTGTTCACCGGGTCCGCTCGCCGATCCGTCTAAAAGAACTGAAGCATCACATCCCTGCATGCTCAGTCATGTAAATTTATAATCATATATTGAGAATGTCTTCTCTTCGAGCACTGAATTTCATGCGAAATCTTACGTTTATAATTAAACTTTATTTCGTTTCAAATTGATCACTAAAATATTATTTGCTTGATTGACAAAATTGAATCGAAATCCTTATAAACTTTTAACCCCATATTTAGGTATGACCTTTTCTAAAATCTTAAATTATTTTAAGATAAAGAATATACCCATTTCGTCTCATTTATATAGGTTCGTTTTTCTTATTTTCTTATCTCAATTATATAGTCATGATTCTTTATTGAGAATGTTTTGTTTTGTTTTATTTGTTTACTAATATATCCTTATTTAATTTGCTTAGTTATAACAAATTTACTATAAGCTGTTGGTAATTAAATAAGGGTAAACTAGGAATATTTTTGACAAAAATTACTTTTTCAATCACATTTTGTTTGAGCCCCATTTTCAGAGAAAAATACATTTTAAAAAAGTATTTTTTGAAGAATATGTGAATAAAAATGAAAAAAAAATTCGCACTACGTGTAATATTATTTTATTGAAAAATGTATAGTTGCAAATGAATTTTGAAAAAATATTTTTTTTGATAAAATGATACCCAAACAAGGGCTAAATGAAATTTCTTTATCCCTGTGAAAAACAAAATCAGCCTACATAAATGAGATGGATGCAATATTCATTTAGAGTTGTATCCTATTAGTAAAGTATGTGAAGAAATAAAATGAGAAAGGATTCCGTTGTTTCCTATTAATTAAGAATTATGGTCACAAATGTCAATGGATGGTCTTATCAATTAACTGAATATTAATTAGAGAAGTTTCTTTAATTCATGGAAAATAAATTAAAATTAAAATTACAAGAGAACTCGATCTCTCTACTATAATGAACTCAATTTTCTATACATATTTTCCCATTGAATATACAAATTTTTAATATTTATATTTATCCACTCATCTCATGTAAATTGAACAATATTGATCACCCACAATTTATCCAAAGAAAGGACAAAAAAAAGGTTTAAAAAGAAAGAAAGAAAGAAATCCCATGTATGTACCTGTACAAAGCAATCATGGAAATGGAGTCGAAGCAAGCCAGCAGCTTGACCAATATCATCGTTGAAAACACTCCGCAACTGTGTTCTTACAATGGATTCCAGCTGAGGACATGTAGAATCGTAGAAATTCCATGAGAGTCCCGGCACTATTTGCTGAGCTTCTGTCAAATGTAAATCAGTACAAGAAAACGCCACGAGAATAATCAAAGAGATAGAAGCAGCAGAAGATATTGAAGCCATGATTAACTGAAATGTGGTATATCTTCTTCTGGTTCAATGGACAGAAGACCTTCTTATAGCCATAATAAAGTCACTAGTTTTCATTTTATTTTATTTTCTTCGATTGTTTGGTATTCTCAAAGAGTAATGGTATTTAGTCATCACTCGTCCGAAAAGATAATGAAAGGCCACGTGTCTGCCACCACTTCAGTAAACCCTTTCTCCTTTGAATAAAGCTACTGGGAAATTGACAGCGTTTGGCGAGCACATGTCTGGCTGCTCTTTTTTTTATTTTTTTTTCCCTAATTGTCAAATTAGAAAATGACGCGTATCCTTCTATTTTTACTGAACATGTTCATGTAGCATGGTGGTTCTCTTTTTTCCTTTCATTTTTTTTTTCTATCATCTTCATTCAACCCTAGTGTTAGTGAAATAGGTTGAGAATTGACTAAAGATAACCTAAAGCATCATAATAAACTATCCTAAATTTGGCCTTGAACGACTCATAAGTATCTCATCTAAAAATTTGATCGCTAAAAGAATATATTCATTTAAATTTTGAGGAGAACATAAGTTTTAATTTTTTTTATCAAAAAATTGACACGTGCATAATTTTCATAAATCGATGACAACGTTACTTGAACACGGATCTTTTGTCTGGTTAGAAGACTTTGTTAACCATTGTTAGATAAAAGTACCCTTGTGAATTGGATAATCTGCTTTTTTTATAAAAAGTAACATAACTTCTTAGAACTTAGAATTTGCTACACGAAATCCACTATTTAAAGTATTTCTATGATGACTAACAAATAGTCATGAAAAGGAATAAGATTAGAGGTTTTCATATCATATTGGTTGATATAAAGTTTAATAGTTTCAAACACATTAGTACCCTTTTTTCTTCATTCATGCATCACAACTCTCAAAATTTAGAAACGAGTTGAACAGTCAAATATATGATAATCTTATATTCTTGAAATTTGGAGTCTTATTTAAAGTTCTAACATGTGATTCTTGAATGCCTCAACTATACACACTTAAATTATCATTTTTTTTAAATGGTAAAGGAATGTTGAAATTTCAACAAGGATTTGTCATTGAATTCACAATATACTATTGTACTAGTTTTGAAAACGTTTCTTTCAATCGAAATCCATTTTCTAGAAGATCCCGACATTCATACTTTAGTAGGTCTCGATATCATTTCATGGTGTTGAAGAGACAAAAAGAATGTGTGTGTGTGGGTTATTTATTTCAAAAATAGACTCAACGTATCCAACTATAAGTTTTTCTTGAAGTTTTTTATTGTTACTTCTATGCGTGAACGATATCTTGGAGAATGTGAATATGCAAAAGTTAAAGATTGAAACTTGCAAGTTTAATCCTACTTTTTAAGGCGTGGACCTCGTCAAGATTAGAAAATAAATAAATAAACTTTCCTTTTTGTTTCAAGAACTAAATTGAGTCCCTTTTTTCTCCCAAAAATGTAAATACTTAAAAATTTGAAAAGTAGATGCAGTACGAAATGTAAAGGATGCAGAAATCAGTGTGCTGTCACGTTGAAATTTTTCTAAAAGTTATGGATAATGTTGGGAAGTACAACAAATTATTGTACGTCGGGCAACACAACGTGGAAAGAGTCCCAACTTTAAGAATAGAATCGATTTCGCTCTTCTGATTTGTAAATAAAATTTTCTTAGTACAATTAGAAAGTAGATTTTAGGAAAGGAATCTATGTAAAATTAATTTGTAGGAGTATATTTTACAAAATTGATGATCAAATGAAAAATTTTGTAATTCGAACTTTCTTGGTACAAGAAATAGATTTTAGAAAGGAAATGGACTCAAATTTTGAGTATAGTCTACAAAAATTATGATCAAATGAAAACTAAATGACCACGGTAACGAACGCAAACATTTTGAGTTAGGGGTACTATCAAACATGAAAAAGAAATTATGAAAAACACAAGTACTTACAAACCCATTCCAAATCAATTTAATACAATGAAACAAACCATAAATGTAATCCAAATTCATCTTCTCTCCACTTTGAATTTTGGCCAAAGAAAATAATAGAAATAATAATTTGAAATTATAAGTTGTTGTCATTAGATACTCGTTACTTTTGAATTTTTAAAAACAAAATAACTTAAGTTGACCGGCTTCTTTTGTTTCTTTTTCTTATTTAGTCACTTATCTAGGACACAAATCAAATTTTTGGTAAATACATAACAGAGTTATCTTGAGTTTAAACTAAAGCAGCATCATGAATTATGTAGAGTAGATAAATACGTAACAAGTCTATCTTAAGTTTGAACTAAAGCAGCAATATGAATTATGTAGAGCATGTGACTAAAGTTTTCCTTTTTATAAATGGATAGATGATAAAAGTGGCCTTTTTAAATAATGATAAGAATGCCTTGTAGATTTGTAGGTAGATTCGATTCTCCAATCGATTGTTCTGCAATAATGTCATACTAAAATCATGACGATTCAACTAAGTTAAGCCAAAGATTCTCCGAGTAAGAAACATCAAGTCTCTAATAGAATCTTTGATTTGATTGAAAAGAATTTAGTGGAATGCAAGAGAATATGCACCTAGATTATCTAGAATTTTTGTTGAAACCAATATTTTGAACTATAGGTGGTGTTACATTTGACAATATTGGACAAACGTAGGAGTATCTTAAAAACGAATTTATTAAGTTAGATAGTACTCAATATAATAAGTCAAAGTTCCTTAACAAGTGGATCTCTTGGTCTCAACTTACATTTTGAACAAGTTATTGAGTAATTTTTAAACTTAGTCAAGAAATGGTGGATTACTTAAGAAATGAAATTACTCATTAAGTTTACTGCACTTGTCTCGAATCTCTATTTCATCTTAAGAAATAAATAACTTTCCATAATAATAATAATAATAATAATAATAATGAATATCAAAAAAGTTAAATGCCTGTGGATCACTTGCCCCACGCCACCCCCTTTCCGCCCCCTGAATTGCCCTATATATAGTTTTGAATGTGACAATTCTAATTTATCCAAAAATCATGGCCATATAAAAAGATTGGTATCCTTAACCAAAAATGAGAGTAACAACACGAAAATGTATAACCATTAAAAACCGACATAAATTTAAAACAATCATGCTATATGAATATCAAGATTGACATAAAGTTTAACATAATATTATTGGACAATTTAAAATACTGTCAATTTTTTGATTCAATTATCTACCGTCACATTCAATTATGTCATGCATTCTGTAAAATCCTTCTAACAAAGTAGATTTATCCAATTTTAAATCACAAGTTCTTTAATACAAGTGGACAATATTATTAAATTTGAATTACTTTTCAATTTAAGTTTCTTTCTTTTTTTAAAAATGAACACAATTTCTTCATTCGTATTAGCCACGTTGAAGAGAAAATGAACGTCTCAAGTACAAAAATAGGTTGGAAAATGACCTAAACTCCCACCACGTACCCCCCCCCCCTACCTGTCAACACACTCCAATCCACACGCCATCAATTAATGCATATGAAAATGACTCGTCACTTGTTCACCGGAAATCCCTTTTTCTTTTTTCCACACAGCAAAATCCTTGACAAAAAGATTAGGGTATGTTTGATTGAAAGGGTGAAATTTGATTGGAAAAAAAAAGAATTTAGGGAATTAAATTGTATAGAATTATTTTTCTTGGGAATTATCAATTAATTGTATTTGATTAGTATAATTTTTCAAGTGAAAAATATTAAAATTTTGGATCTTTTGGTGTTCGTTTGACTTTATTTTATATGAAAATTGTCCATTAAAAGAATATAATTTGTTACGATTGAGGATAAAATTTGTTTTCATTGCTTAAAAAAATCAATTCAAGGAAAACAAGGAAAAATGGGTTAGGTGGGGATAGGGTGGAAAACAAATTCCAATGAAAATTCTTCCTATTAAACAATGTAAAAAATTGAAAATGAAAAGTGATTTTCAAATTCCATGTAAAATTGGGAATTTCAAACAAGGGCCTTAGAGAAAAATGTGCTCGTTATTACCAACCATATTTGTTTACTAATTTTTTTTTTTTTTTAAATGTTAACTAATCAATATTCTCGTTAAAAAATCAAGTTCATAAAAAGTCAGTTATGCGGTGCCAACAAGAAGAAAATGAACAATGAATATTAAAAAGCAAGATCGTAAAAAGTCAATGATTTGTCGCAAGCATCAAGTAAGTAAATATTAACAAATCAAGAAAGGATCCAAAAATTTGAAATAAACCTTTTTTTAATTCAATCAAAATCACGACCTAGAGCTTGTATTACAAAAAGTCTACGTAAAATTGCTCTTCTAGGCCCCTGATTAAATAAAAATCATTTAGTATTTGAATAAATAAAATAACGTGATTTAGTCCTTATTTGGTACAAATTAAAATTTAGATTTTAATTTAAATTTAAATTAATAACTAATTTTAACAACACATTTTATGAGATTCACAACTTTTTAACCATATATTTTCATCAATTTTTATCAAAATTTACTAAAAATCTGATTTTAATTTATATCAAACAGGGGCTTAATATATATGCATGCTACAAGTTGAACGGTGGCATGTGTCTTTGTGCATTGGACTGACTTAGTTAAACGTTAAACTACAACCGCTCTTTATGATTCAAGGACACTTTGAACTACGAATTTATTGACGATATATATTTTGCTTTCGTGCGAAATTCTCTATTCCGTTACTCTAGTTATCATATCTTTATCCCGTTCTTTCACTTCGAAAGATTGATATGATTAATCATGAGTGATTGTTATTACTCAAATGACAAATCTCAATTACCAGATTTTATTGAAGAGCCAGAACTGCTAAGGACAATCCATCCATTATTTTTATTTCCAATAAAAAACAATAATAATATCCGAATATCCTTTTCCCTTGTCCTTATTATAATGTTCTAGCTTTGGAATATGAATAATGCTCTTTGGACGGGCTCAAGAACAAAGATAAAGGTGACATGGTGGCGTGGTATATATATATTTTCAAACCATCAAATCAAGTGCCGACACGTATCCTCTATTTTTAACTTGTCATTCAGTATGTGTAGCACGCTTGATGTAATATTTATAACTATACACAAACACATAGGTGTCTGTAACTAGTCAGGCGGTTGTTGGATAGGTCATCCAACAATAGAATAAACTAACAACTCAATTTGTAACAATAAGGGCATGTTCAATGTTCGATTTGAACCACAAATAAATATATTGTTATGGATTAAAATCAAATTTTTAACAAATTTTGATAAAAATAGATGAAATTGTGGTTGAAAAATTATAAATCTCATAAAATATCTTGTTAAAAATAATTGTTAACTCTGATTTAGATTAAAATCTAGATTTTAGTTCCTACCAAACAATTGCTATATTTATATAAATTAGTGTTCTTCTTTAAGTGAGTATTTCAAAACATTATAGTTTTCAATATCCGAGTTATTTTGATAACTTTTTTTTTTCTCTCAATATCTGAGTTATCTATATTTCCTTTCGAAAAAGAAAAGGAAAAAAATTGATAGATTTTTCTTATGAGTAATTTTTATTAATAATTTTTTTATGCATAAGTAAATTCTTCACTTCTAAATAAAGCTTTCTGTCATCAGTAATTTCTTGCTTACATGCACTTTTTTACTTATACGTAATTTTTTTTAATTATAAATAAATTTTCTTGTTTATTATCTTAATCCAACTCACTTTTTTTTTTTTTTCCCTATTATTCATCACACGAATTTTAAAAGTAACAAATAATTTGGTCACCCAAAAAGTTAAATACTGCTGCGCGTGGTAGGTTACTATTGAAATCACGAGCATACAGAGGTGAGAAAATAAGAAACTAAAAAACAAAGTTTCTTATAAACTTTTCTAGAAGGTCTTCCTTTGCTAGTCAACTTTAATTTCATGATTCAATGGTAGAAAATTCTCATTCATTTTATTTCTTGTACTACTAACTGTACTAACACAATGTTGACAATTGGAACGATTCGAAATGGTGTATTTGTTTCTAATAATAATAATAATGTATTTGTTTATTATATTGTCGATTACGGCCTTTGCTACATTAAAGGAGGAGTGGATTTTAAAAATTCATATAAAAATGTGTCCAATTCAAATTTTAATAAATTATATAAATATCTAGCTATCTCCAATAATTCGTGGATTTTTTAAGTATGCTAATAGATTTTAATGGATTTGAAAAATGAGATTTACATCCTTATAATATTAAACTTTCAGAGGCAAAAACTTAAAATCACTTTCTACATGAAAGGAAAACCTATTTCTCCATGCAATTTTGGTAAATTTGGGCGATTTTGGATTCGATTTTCATCAATACACCAGAAATCTGCGATATTTGTTCAATCTTTGTTGTTTTTACTCTATTTAATTGGATCGATGATTGAAGAAGGCGAATGTAGTGTTTGTAAGTTGAAATCGAACGAAGGAATCTTCAAAATTGTTGACGTGCAACCTTATGAACCAAATATTAACTTTGATTCCTAGTTTTTGTTTTCAATATTATGTCGATTTTGAGTATTTTCAATTTTTTTTTCTGTCTTATTTCCACTTGATTTTGCACGAAACGGTAAATCTGGTGTTGAAAAATAAATTGCCTACGCATTTCTGCACACAAAATGTTGAAACAAATTTCTGTCTTCTTTATTTTATTCGTTGTTGTCCATAATTTTTTTGTGAGGAATTTTTCGTTTTGTAGATTCAATATGTTTTTCTTTCCTCTAAAGGCTTGAATGTATAAGAAAAATTGTGTGTTGATTGTATTGTTGTATACGTGTTGTGAGTTTGTATTACTATGTATAGATCGAAGAAGTATTTCATATACAGGAAAGAAATACCATTTCGATAATATTACCAAAAGGGGTCGCAAATGGATTTGCATCGCACGAAAAACTATAACCAAAATCTGTTTTATCTTATTGGAATTTCATATTGGATAATATACATTGCTTTCATCTTCTTTCAAATATCATCCAATGGGTCAAGACATGTATCACCACCCCTTTTACTTAACTACATATAAATTTTCTAGTTTCTTTATTTTATCAAAGAAGCGCTCTTGCTTGACATTGACAAGATCTTAGCCCTCCTCCCAATCGATGCATAGGCAAATCATCATTGAGACCTCCCTCCATTATATCGTCTAATAACGGCGTAGTACTAGCAAATATTCTAAGATAAATCATTGTTTAGAAGGGTTGTAATGCTTTTGTAGTGTGAGACATTCCCCATCTCTGTATCTTAATATGTTGGGTGATTTGAGACTTGGATATTCTGCTTGTGAGTATAATGGTATAAGCACGTTTTTTTTATCTTGATCCTCATGGAGCAAAATTAAGAATAGAATAGATGTGCACGGCCCTCCTAATAGTATCCATAAAGCACATGAGTAACAAGGATCTTGAATTAAAAAAATGAAGTAGTACACTAATAGGAAAATAAAGAAGTTCGCTCTCCCCACCTACACGATGGGGATTGTCTAGGAATGCAGAAGCGGGCTTATCTAGAAATTAAAATTTTCTTTAATTCAATAAACAAGATCGTCTAGATGTTTACGTATATGTTATATCAAGAATTAGGGATTTTTTTTTACCTAAATTTGATAATTAATTCTTGAATTAATTCTTAATCACGAACTTTCAGTCTTTTAATTTCAAGAACTTAATGTTTCAAGCCTCCAAATCTTCTATTGAATCATCCAAAGTCAAGACTACACCGGTGGGTGAGCGCCTTCTTTTAATTAAATCAAGAAACTAATTATTGGATTGGACAATAAGAAATTATTATTTTTCTCACTTTTTCTCCATCTCCAAATTTGAACACTTGGAATTATGTATTATGATTTTTGTAGGATTTTTATGTCCATTTAATCTCTATTTATAGAGATAAAAGACGTCATAATCCATGTAGAATAATAATTCCAATATCAAATAAGAGTTTTAATTAAAATCCAAGTAGTAGTTTTAATTAAAGTCCAAATCCAATTAGTTTACATTTAATTATATATGTAGTCCTGGGACTTCAATTACAATTATAATTAAGTTGACAATTTTTATAGTAATTATAAGTAAGTACAAAACTTTATTGTAATTACAATTAAGTCCAAAATTATTATAATTATAGTAAATAAGTTCAATTACTTTATAGAGCTACCACAAGAACCTAATCGGACATATATTTTCCAAGCTCCAATAATTAGTTCATGTCTAGTCGATCCTGGACCACTCAATCTTATTATTAGTTTTTGTTTCTTTTCACTAAAGGCAAAAAATTAAACTCTCGAAATATATAAAATCACAGAAGTCAATAAATCTGTAATACTTTCATTTGATATGTCGTACATGCATTTTATCCCCGTCCAAGATTCGATAATTAGGTACGAGCATAAATGACTGTTTTGCCCCTCTAATTATTCTCATTATCTTAAATTTCATTTTCTTCGATGGTCCTGTGAACAAATCACAGTGTCGAAATTTAGCATTCGTTAAATACTAAGCTCAGATTTTAACCGTTCAACAGAAATTACTGAATTAGTCACTATACCCATTTTTTAGGGCGACGGTTCCCAACAAGAATTCATGTTCTCTACTTCGTTCATTCTCAAGTTCCCAACTCATCGAAATATTTGACCAAGCAAGTCCCACTCATTGATGAATCAAAGAACCATTAAAATCACGTAAATATATACATAATTCTGTCAATTGATTTAGATGAAATACCCAGCGATCAAATGGAATTTAATTCTTCGCACGGTCATGCTATAGAATTAAACTCAACACGTGGTCCATTCAATACACTCTAAGAGTACTAGTGTCACGTTTAACTATTTCTGTGCTAATGACAAATGACAAACCCGAATAGTTAATCGAACAACACTACAATCTCCTAGTACAATGTGTCAACTCTTATAAATAGGTGGTGAACAAATTATTTATGATCAAAATATAAGTTGTGTCACACTATTCCTTTTGACGCAAATACCCAACTTATATTATCATTAGTGATCATAGACACTTTAATTCGCATGCTCAATAATTAAATAAAAAATAATAAATGAAATAAAATATTTTTTATTTAATATAAGAATATTGTTATTTTTACATCAGCAAAACTATAATATATGCACGACCCAACAGATTGCTCCATCCGTTCCTTCTCTTTATTTATGAATAAATCCTATTAACAAATCTCATTTATTAGCTACTCTATAAAGAGCAACAAGAAGATGTAACAGGTAGATAAATTGATGGAAGAAGATAGTTTGAACCTCCCCCTAATGCAATCCAGTTACCAAAAGCGAAGAATCTCCATTACAATTTTTTTTTCACTCTAGTTGTGTGGATGTGAATTAGGCTCTTTTGCCCCCTTCTAGTAGATACACTGGCACATCATGTGTAACGCGACACTCTTATTTCTTATAATTATCATGTATACCTAAATTAATTGTATTAATGCTACGATTACTGCTTAATTTTAATATAATTATTTGTCCTGACTAACTATATTTCTTACTGTTGAAGTGTACCTTGGACGTCTAAGACAATCGACGTGCCTATTTATTTTAAGTAATACGTTTATAGTTTTAGCAAACTTTGATACGATATACCATATATGATTTATTTTATCACGTGCACTTACGCTTTCAAGGTAAGCTAATTAAAAGAATAATAATTATGTTTTCAATAATGCAAATTTAGCCCCCGTTTGGCCTCCATTACTTGATGTTATAGTTTTTAGAATAGTGTTTTTTTGGAGAATGATTAGTTGAAAAAGAAAGATTTTTTTTATTTATATGTAATATTATTTTATTGGAGAATGTGTGGTTAAAAAGAAGAGATAAAAAAATATATTATAAATTTAATAGTGGCCAAACGGGAGCTTGGTATCATAATAAATCAAGTTTTGGGGCTAAATAAGATGATAGGAAAGGATTAGGTATAGCCAGATTGTATGCCCAACTAAAAGTAATTTAGTTAAAATTGAGGATATGTCCTATTTATACATCATCTTGCAAATTAACTCATAGCTCTTCCCCAAAGCCGAAAGCTTCATTGGCGTCTCTTTACAAAGTCTGTTAAGGTATTAATATTATACTTTTTCTACAATTATTTTGTGGATCATTAGCCACTCCACTTTAATTGAATGAATCATGCTGTGTTTCACCATTTCATATACACACATGTATGTAAACATCATATTATAGGTCTATTTATTGGTATTGCTTGCCAGTGTATATGGAATAGGGATGATAGTTTGGCTCGTCGACTCGGGTCGCTCGTGGCTCGGCCTGAAAAAATCTAGAGCCGGCATGGCCTGAGGCTCGGTAGAACCGAGCGAAAACTCCGGCCGAGCCGGCTCAAGTGACACATAATTTTTTTTTTTTGTTTAAATGAAATGGAAGAGGGAAAGAGGCAACTGTGTAGTTGCCTATTCAAAGATGATGCCTTTGTGTTAATAATAATAATAATAATAGAACCTACCCGTTGAGGCCCGAGCTTTCGAATAGGGATGATAGTTTGGCTGGTCGGCTCGGGGTCGCTCGTGGCTCGGCCTGAAAAAATCTAGAGCCGGCATGGCCTGAGGCTCGGTAGAACCAAGCGAAAACTCTGGCCGAGCCGGCTCATGTGACACATAAATTTTTTTTTTTTTTTTTAAATGAAATGGAAGGGGGAAAGAGGCAACTGTGTAGTTGCCTATTCAAAGATGATGCCTTTGTGTTATAATAGTAATAGTAATAATAATAATAATAATAATAATAATAATAATAATAATAATAATAATAGAACCTACCCGTTGAGGCCCGAGCTTTCGAATTTTTTTCCGAGCCTTAGCTCAGCTCGGACAAAAAAAAAGCCCGAACTCATTTTGCTCAAGCCGAGTCCTAGCTTCGAATTTCGGCTCGTGGCTCGGCTCGGTTCGGCCCGGCCCCTAATATGGAATTTGAACACAGTTACCGCGTGTATCTATTTTGTTATGCGAGCAATTCCGTTATTTAGTTATATAAACTTATAATTTAAAACGACCTTGTTTTAGATAATTAGAATTTTTATTTGTCTATGATAATAATGAAATAAGATGTGAAAATTGATCTTCATATTAATGCTTACCCATGGAAATTATTTGAATTGTTAAGGGCATGTTATTTTTACCATTTTCAAGTTATTTTATGTTTTCGATTTTTTCAAAACAGTGAAAACATGTTCTCTTTCTCATTTTTGAAAACGCATTTTTGAAAATAAGTTAAAAATTTACAAAGAAAACTCAACGACAAATTTGTCGTCTTTAGTGTTTTCAGTTATAATCAAGTTAAAATTTTTAAAACTCGTATGGGTGTTTTCAAAATAATTTTTTAAAAGACCAAAAAGAACACATTTTCAACAATCTCAAAATGGACACTTAAAATACAAAACTCAAAATGAATTCAAAACTCAAAACACAAAGAAAATAGCCCCTAGCTTACTAGAAAACTCTTGGGACTAGCCAAACTTGCCCAAGTAAATTGAATTTTTTCCATCTATCATTTTTCTATGTTCAACTGATATATTTTTATACAGTTTTGATTATTGTACAATAGTATTGCACAATGTGGCCCGACTACAAGTTCTATGAATTTTTATTTTTTATTTTTGTTATAAACACCCATTAATTTCAAAGCTTATAAAATTCTAATTTTCTTTTCATTCGAGTGAGTTTAAAATGCATTGTCAAAGCTAATTGGTCGCCTCTGTCCAGTAGTTGATAAATTCTATAGTGATATAACATTTAATCAATCTAGCATAGTAATAACAAGTAATGAGTTTGGCTATGTCCTTCTTAATTAATGATAATGAATTAGGACCTTGGCATGTTGGATTATAGGCGGCTAAGGACGTCTGCACTTACCATCCTAAAATTAAATTTTTAAGAATTTTAAGTAAGTAAATCTCCCCTCATTTTTATGCATACGTATAAATGTGTTATCTTAATTGTTCTTATTTGAACATGATGTTTAATTATTATGTTTTATATCATAAATGTTTCATGCATATTTATATATGTCAATGCATCCATAAATCTACATAAAGTTTCAAGAAATAAAAAGTTTTCAAATATCAACAAGTCAAGAAATATTTTAGAAAAATATGAATTCCAAATGTTTTTTGTAACAAAATGTATGTCTATGAGATGAAGGTGTGAATGAGAAATGGGACGTGGGGGATGACACACCTAACCAATGTTCAATTATGAATGTTCAATATTAATGTTAGTGTTAACCGTTTTGTGATACTATCGGTCGATTTGATCGGGTTCCAAATAACATGGCCCAGTGCATTCTGAATGGCTATAAACATCAAGTGAGCTCACAATGTTAACGATTTTAAAGAAATGAAAGAATTGAGATACATATTGAGAAATACCTTTTATTTTAAAATAATTTGTATGCATATTATTAGCATGCATTATATACATGAGATCTGCTTATTAAGTGTTAGTTCATCCCATGTTATCACTCCCCATTTTCAGATGATAAAAGCAAGATGATTCGAGATGACTTGTAGTGATACGGACTCAGCAACATCATATTTAAATTTTGAATTCGTTTTTTTTGTAATTAAGGTTAACATTCAATTCAATTATTCTATATTCTATTGAGTACAAATTATTTTAAAATAGTAAGTCACTGATATTTATTTTATCAAAGAAAAATCTAATTATTTTTCACATTTATGATTTTAAAATAGAGTTAGTGTGGCAAACGAGCCGAGCGGCTCGTCAGCTCGGCCGTTCGAATCGTCAAAAATGAGCCCGAGCCCGAGCCGAGCGGGGTAGCTCGGCAGACGAACCGCGCCGGCTCGGCTCGTCTAAATGGCGAGCCGCTCGTCTAGCGGGGCTCGACGAGCCCGCTCGTGGGCTCGTCCATACGAGCCACGAGTCGGCTCGGCTCGTGGCTTGTTAAAAAAAAAAAAATTTTTTTGAAAAAGTTCAGTGATCAGAACGGTCACTGAATTTATTTCAGTGACCGTTTTAGTCATAATAATTTTTTTTCATTTCATTTTTCCTATAAATACCCATCTATTACAA
>CAIGRP010087600.1:0-12386 GCA_903798385.1 Fraxinus cuspidata | reverse complement strand
ATAAGTCTATGTTTTGTTGTACTTATTTCTAGCTTTATATTATATGTTTAGAGTTTAGCAAAGGATGGTCCAATATAGTACTAGATATGCTATCCAACAAAGTGAGTGTCAGTAAGTAGAAAGTTATGGATTGAAGTATGGCTTTGTATATGTATGGCTCCAGCTGGTTTTTTATCATTCAGTCTATGAAAATCTAAGGTCTCCTTTCTCTTTGTTTTCATATTATATCATTGCTTCATATGTAGCTAAAATAACTTACAATCTTCAATCAAGTTTCATATAGCTAGTCTTAGTGTACAAGGTAATATACCTTGTGTCATTATTTTAGGGAAGAGCAATTTTGTTGTACTTATTTCTAGCTTTGCGTTATATGTTTAAAGTCTAGCAAAGTGGTCCAATATAGTACTAGATATGCTATCCAACAAAGTGAGTGTCAGTAAGTAGAAAGTTATGGATTGAAGTATGGCTTTGTATATGTATGGCTCCAGCTGGTTTTTTATCATTTAGTCTATGAAAATCTAAGGTCTCCTTTCTCTTTGTTTTCATATTATATCATTGCTTCATATGTAGCTAAAATAAAACTTACAATCTTCAATCAAGTTTCATATAGCTAGTCTTAGTGTACAAGGTAATATACCTCGTGTCATTATTTTAGGGAAGAGCAAGTAGGAGTCTTGGATGATGTCTATAAGAATCACTTGTAAGAAAACTGAACATTTGTAAGTTAGTTGCTTAGATATTGTTTCTATTAGGAGAGAACTGAAAAAAGTTATTCGCGACTTCTTTTTCCTTCTTATTTTGCTTTGATGCTAACAAGTAGTGTTTAAGTTCTCCAAAAAGATGATTTTTTTGCAAAAGAAACACGAACCCTATTAAACAAATAATTTAATTCTGCCAAGGAAAGGAATATCAAATTGTAATGGATGAACAATACTTTTAGTGTTGCCTTTTGTAGTTCACTTCTAAACTATGTTCTTGATGGCATTACTAGTAGCCATAAATTGCATAATTTCTTTACTTGTAATGTCATCCATGCATTTACTTTTATTGGGAGTAAATTACTTTGATCAAGAATTTTTATGTCTAACCCTCCTATGAGTTTTTCTTAGTTTTTATTAACTATTTTATTACTTAATAGAACAAATATTTCTATCTTATTTGCATTAATACTTTTGTACAATCGTGTAGAAGAAAATGGTAGACATATTGATGAGGACATCTATACATGTATCGAGGGGTGGGTAAAACCCAAATCAACCCACCAAAACCGACCGAATCGAACCAACTTGACATGTTTAGGTCGGTTTTCGCTTATTTTTTAAGTGAGATCGGTATTTTTGTTGCTTCTATGGGTCGGGTTGTGTTGGGTTATGGGTTGACTTACTATCATCGATAAAACCCATCCAACCCAACCCACCTAATAAAAAAAGTTGAAAAAATAAAAAAAAAATAAAAAATAAGAGGGTTAAAATTCACATTCCACTCAAATTCTATTCACTCAAATGCTGAAGCATTGCAGACCTAAACATATACGTTCTTTGTCCCTCTCATTCTTTCTCGCCATATGCCAAATGTTGAAGCCTTAATTATGTCACTGACTTTATTTCTGATCAAATCGTCCACGCCGGTCGCTTTTTTTAGTCACCCATGCCGGTCCTAATTTCCTTATATAGAATTTTCTGTCCAAATTATATTTTCAGTCCAACTAGTTATGGTCCTCCAGCACATTCCTAATCATCAGGTCCATAATTTGTTTTTATATTTCAAAACAAAATTTATTTTAAGAGTCTATGTTACCTATATTGTTTTTAGATACATAATTATTATATGTTTTTAATGAATTTTGATCATATCCTATTGCTTCTTTTTATGCTGGTGTTTTGCAACATTGAAGGTTTTATCCCATTGTCGATTTTTTTCAGTTTAAATGTCAATGGGAAAATTGTTGCCTGTGAGTTGAAACTATGATTGTAATGTAGGACGTTTAGGGTCTATTTTGACTTAAGAGTATAAAATGTCTCTATTTTTGGCATTTAGTGTGCAAAATGTTCATACGTTTAAATTTTTTATATTTTCACCCCTATTTTCAAGTTTCATTGTGGAAAACGTAATTTTAATAAATTTTTATTTAATTTCTCAATTAAAAAGTGTTAACTAACAAATATACCATCATATTTAAATATAACAAAAAAAAAGGAAAATAAAAACAAATTGCCATCATACTCCCAAGTTTTTTCAAAAACGTATATATAAATCCCAAATATATTAAATTAAAAAGTAAAAAAAGAAAAAACAATCATCAACATCTTCTTCTCCTCTCTCCTATCCCCATCCCTGACCCTTATCCTAGCCACAAAATGAGACTAGAAAATAGAATCTCCATTGGCGCTAATAGCTGGAAAGCCACTGGCCGCCACCAAATCCACAACTACCACCAACTTTGACACAATTTTCTTCTCCAAAATTACTCCCATTTGAAACAAACACGAAAAACGAATCCAAGGTGTTCGAATTTTTACAACTTACTATTTTCCTTCTCTCTTGTCGTCGCAAGCCATTGCACCTCCACAATGTCCTCCTCAAGGTGCCGAAAGCTGATTTCAAGATCTTCGACTTCCACATCCTCTCCAGAAGCTTCACAAGAATCTCACCGGATGTCGGTTCAATATCTGACTTAGTCTGAATAAAATGATTGCCTATGACTTCACTGTAAACATCAACCATGTCGTGCAACTCACTTTTCTTGGACCTCTTGAAAATCCAAATGTATCATGTTTTCTTCTTCAAAAATCAAATGATCTTGGGTTTTGTGGAGATCTTGTTGAAAAATGTAATGGGTTTGTGCCTGTGCAGTCTCAAGATTTTTCTGAAAACTTTCTTGATGAGATGGTTGAAAGAAATAACATGATCCTGCTTCAAATTTTTGAGCTCCATGTGAACTCTCAATATTGAAAAGGGTTTTTGAATTTGTTATCATTTTTTTGTGGCATCTTGAGATCCATAGATATTGATAGATTTCAGGCACTAATAAACAGATGAGGATCTAGCAATGGGGAGAATTTTGGAGAAGAAAAATGTGGTATCAGATCTAAAACTTGGATTCATTCATCAAGGTGCTGCTTAAATTTGCATACTGGAACACTTGCAGAAAAACTAAACCGGGAATTATTGATGACTTTCTCCACCTCTTTCCCTAAACCTTACATTCATAATTTTCCACCAATAAACCTAGCACCGGGTAGAATAAGGAATATTTTGCAGGCTGGTTTCAGCAGATAATTCACAGGGAAGAACACAAGAAAAAAACACCAAGAAAAACTAGGAAAGGTTGCATAAATGATGAAGAAAGAACACTTCTTCTGATTAATGAATAGGCGCTCCATCCTCAGCATATCAAAAACAGCAAGGAGGTGATCAAAATGTGATGCCCACGTCGGACTATAAATGAGGATGTCGTCAAAGTAGACTACTACGAACTTTCCCATGAAAGGCCATAAAACCTAATGCATAAATCTCATAAAGGTGTTGGGTGCATTGGATAATCCAAAAGGCATGACCATCCACTCATACAACCTATGTTGTGTCTTAAACGATATCTTCCACTCATCTCTAGGCCTTATTCTGATTTGTTCATATCCGCTTTTAAGGTTAATTCGTTAGAAGACCTTAGAACCGGACAGCACCTTAGAATCGGACAGCTGATCTAACATATCATCCATATAAGGAATTGGAAACCTTTACTTCAGTGTAATCCTCTTGATTGCTCTGCTATCAACACACATACACCAAGAACCATCCTTCTTCAGCACCAGTAGCACAAGAACTGTACATAGGCTCATACTCTCGTGGATGTAGCCCCTCTCCAATAACTCTACCACTCGTCACTGTAACTCTTTAGCTTCCTTGGGACTGATGCGATACGCCGGTCGATTAGGCAATCCGTTAGCATCAACTGCACTTCTGTCAGTAAATTTGGATAATCGTCTCCCGTACTATTCCCATTAGGTAGTAGAGCATAGACTACTTCACGCTCAATCTCAACTGAAAACCTAGATATAGAAAGTAGGTTGGTATGAGTGGTTTCTTCTTGACGAGGCGCCAACACAACTTTCTTCCCCTTGATGCTAAGGGAATATATATTTTTCCTCCCATCATGAATAGCACTGCGATCATACTGCCAAGGTCGACCTAACAATACATGACAAGTGTCCATTGACACAACATCATACCAAGCATTATCAAAATATTTCCTACTGATTGAATAAGATACTAGACATCTTTTCAACTGATACCTCACGCCCTTTATTCAACACAATAATTTATATGGTCTCGGATAATGATGTGTCTTCAACTGAAATTTCTGGATAGCCTCTTCGGACACTACATTCTCACAACTACCACTGTTAATGACTAGTTTGCAAACCTTATCTGCAACTATGCAGTTGTGTGGAAAATGTTAGTTCTCAACTAGGCATCCCCTGAGTCGTCCTTTTGAGTCAATAGACTCTTGCGTACTATTAGCGTCTCATGACCTTCTCTAGACAGCACATCTCTCTCTTTATTATCTTCATATACGGGTTCTCCAGCCTCAACAGTTTCTTCTACTACATCTTTCTCAATTAGGATATTTTTACATGTCTGACTAGCTTATTTCTTGTAATTAGTTACTCTATGTCCATGTTCACCGCATCTGAAACACCTAATACCCGAGCTAGAATTATCTCGCGGTGGCTATTGAGCAAGGGATGATTGAGAGCGAATTGGCTTACTACCGTCACTTCTAATCACTGGTCTTTTGTTCTACTGATTTTCCATAGCAAGTGCACGCTAGTATACTTTAGAAACAATCCACAGCAAGTGAAGACTGAGGATATCCTGTAGGGGCTGTCATAATCTTCCCAAATACCGTTCCACCATCTGCTCTTCCATCTCAGATAGATCATTCTCGGCTATCAATTGATAGAAATCCTCCTTATAATCATCAACCAATCTCATGCCTTGGCTCAGAGAATGAAGCCGAAAGGAAAGAAGTGACCCTTCATCTTTTTTTTTCATCTTTTCCTAATCAGTGATCTTGTCCATACCCTACCTATTTCGTGAACACCTCAATTGTTCCCAACATACAGATGCTCTGCCCCTGAGTTTGATGGCAACCAACCTTACTTTGACATGATCTGAAACTTTCTTATATTCAAAAATACATTCTTTATTCAACAAATCCTTCGACCTGTAACGTACCAAAAAATACGGGACGGATCCACTCTGAAAGAAAAGTCTAAATGATTGTAATACAGGTTTTCGAAACTTGTATCAAAATCTTGACCCTCCACTTCACAATCATCGAAATCCTTTGCCGCTAGACCCTGAGTTAACTCCGTAATTTGCCTCTGTAAATCTTCAATCATCACATCATGAATGTTACGATCATGGTGTGGGACTTTCCCATTCAGAACCTTCCCGTGGCAACCACGACCACTAACCATGGTAGGACTGATGAAATCTCACCCTAGAAAGATGTTGACGCTCTGATACCAACTAACGTCGGGTAGAATAGTGATTATTCTACAGGCTGATTTCAGCAGATAATTCACAAGGAAGAACATGAGAAAAAAAATGCCAAGAAAAATAAGAGAATTATTTATGATTCATCCAACATCCGAAAACAACCCAAGCGCTGGGTTATATAGCTAGAAAAATCATAATTATCGGAATTTTACCAAAAATTAGCAAAATCTCAATATTCATACCAAAAGAAAGTACGTAATAAAAGAAATAATATCCAAAAAATTTGGCTTAAATCGAGTTCGAAGTCTATATTAAACAGACAAACAAAATATTACCAATAAAGGAAAAAAATAACTAAATTTGGGTATTCGAGAGGGTAAATAGTGGATTTTTCCCTCAAAATTGATGCGAACCGAGTGAATCTGGATGAACACGATGTGCATGTCGAAAAGATCTTTTCGAATTGGGGTTATGAGCGCGATTCTGATAACCGTAGCCAAAGTTATGGCCAAAATACACAAGGGTCAAAAAACAGCCCTAATTAGGAAAGATAGTTGATTATTTGTCATTTTACACTGATCCACCAACTCATGGTACCTCAAATCCATCAATGAGCTATCAGACAACTTGGATTTGTCTGACTCGGATCCTCCTACATTAAAACCTTACTGTTTTACCATCTTTTGTCATATTCCCAAATTGCTAGACTCAACCTACAACTCCAACTACTTCCCAGTTCGTCGGCGCCTTCTCTAAATCTGTTTAAACCACTACAACACCACACTCACAATATCTAGCCTACTCAAACCCCCAAAACATGTACCTAACATTAACCACCTTCTGTGTAACTGCCAACCCCATAAACCTACCTTCATCTTAAATAGACGCACTATAATTTCATAAGTTGATCAAAGCTACAAAGTGTTCCAACCACCATCAGTTTCTGTCGGTTTAAAATTCCAACATCAGATAAAACTTGGGCAAGGAAGAATCGTTGAATGCTATGGAAAGCCATATCCCAATAAACAGGCTAATACCAAATCCCACAACCCACTTATTATTTACCCTATATACTAAAACCAATGTCCCAAGTGTTCCAACCACCATCAGTTTCTTGCCCAAACACGAATACTGAACTTCAAATAGTAAACATTCACGATATCTATAACCTCACCACCACCATCTTGTCCACAATTGTTTGTCCAATATATCCATAAACAAACACCTACAACTTTCCTAGAAGAAAATCCATAACATATAATTCCATGGCCTGCAAAATGACCTCCATACTCGTCTACAAAAAATCCATATAAATCCAACAAAACCCATCTCGTACATACACTAACCCATATCGTGCATACAGAAACAACCATCTCGCATTACTACCCAACCAATGCCAGTGTTCTAAAAAGCGTAAAGTGTGGCTAGACGTGGAGGCCAAGCTTCAAGCTTTACGAGTCTAGGCGAAGCTTACGCGTAAAAAAACGTTTTTATTTTAAATTTTGTTTTAAATTTTTAATCATTGTAAAAAATTCAATAATACATACCAAACATCTAAAATTATAAAATACTGCATTTACTTAATAATTCCTACATAAAGATAAGTTTCAAAATCATAATTACATAACATAGATAACTTGTAGCTTAAATCTTATCTAATATAACTCTTTATCGGACTCCAATTCAATATCTTCTTCTATGTTTTATTTTTTAAAAAGAAAAAATTGGGCTTGAGAAGGAGGGGTGCCTAGAAACGCCTAGGCAAGCATTAAGCGATCAATATTATCGCTGACCGCTTAATTCTCTCTTAGGCTCAAGGCGAAACATTTACATCATACTTCCTGCCTAGGCACGCTTTTTAGAACACTGACCAATACAACCTTCGACAGCTTCTGTACACCATTGCTGGCAAATTTCCCGACCACTCAACCACACACAAATCGCAACCCCAAAAACTGAATTGTCTTTCTCAACTCACTGGTTGTTTCTAATCGGTGACCCATGTCATTAACTGTCTCTAAGTTTTTGTACACTACCTTTCCTATCATCTACCAAACTCGTCCGTCGACCCCCTTTCTCTCTTTACCTCCGCCACTGTCTATGCCTCTTTCCACAATTTCTACTTTATAAATTACACAGATATTGGGATCGATTTCATGTGAGAAAAGAGTCGGAAGTTATTTTCAATTTGGTTTATGCCTATGTGTTTCTCTAAGCCCTAGTTATTACCTTTTGCCATTTTCAAAGTTTTGTTTGGGCTTAGTCAGTAGTTCGTGCCTCTAGTTTTGTTTTGGCCTCATTTTGTACCATTTTTTGCTTATAGGTACAATTTTATAAGGCAAAAAAAAAAGAAATAAAGAAAAAAAGAAACGTAAGAGAGAGAGAGAGAGAGAAAATTTCTAAAAATATTTTACAGATATCACTTAGGGTCCGTTTGATAGCAATAATGGAATTTTGATGGAAAGAAAATGAATTCCAGAGAATTGAATTGCCTAGAACTTGTTTTATTGAGAATTTTCAATTAATTGTATTTGATTTTTCACCTGAAAAATATTGAAATTTTGGATCTTTTGGTGTTTGTTTGTCTTTATTTTTTGTGTAAATTATCCATTACATGGATGAAATTTGTTACAATTGGGGATAGATTTTGTTTCAATTGCTAAAAAACAATTCCTAAAAAACCAAAATCCACCAAACCCATGGGAAAACCAATGCAAGGAAAAGGTGAAAAATGAGGTCACGTGAGGTATAAGTTGGAAAATCAATTGCCTAGAAAATGTTTTCTATCAAACAGCCTAAAAGGTGGAAAATGGAAAATAATTTCCAACTTCCATCGAAAATTCTTCCTATCAAATAGGGCCTTAGTCCGTTTGATTGGCATGGCTACTTCAACGAACAAAAAGAAAAGTTATTTTTTTATTTATTATTGGTTTAAATTACTGTTTTATTTTAAAATTGTATCAATTAAATTTTTGTACTCCTGTTATTCTAATAATTTTACCTAAAATTACGTAACTGGGTCCATTTTCCTTAAATTCCACTTTTACCTAACTTATTTTACATGATTAGGTTTTTGATTGGTATTTGACTCTTGCTTTGTTATTTTACATATATTGGCAAGTAATAAAGTAGTGAATAGAGTATTGAATCCATGAGGACTACATGTTTGATCGAGTTAAAATTAATTGCAACGTTAATTGGATAGCAAACAAATTTTATGATTTTTTTATACTAATCCCTAAATTATCAATTCAACTAATGGAAGTAAGTAAATTCGGTTTTTCAAATATATGAATGTATTGCTAAGATGTCGAATCTCTCTTGTTATTTCATTTTTAGCACGATGAATTAAAGTAACAATTTGTAATCATTCTTGTTAGTCAGTATTCCTAATTTAATTGAAAACCTCTCTCTACAGTTATCAAATCTATTCCCCTCGTGTGACATTCCTATCTCTCGATGAAAGATGCGAACATGATAATGCATTAAACAATCTAGAACACCTTTGAAAATCATGTAAAGCATAGAGGTATATCTCTATCCCCTATCGGACTTTACAATGTTTATTATAATATGCTTAAACCTTATTATCTCTCTCAATAACAATGAAATTCACTAATAATTCAATTGGTGATTAAACAATTGAAAAGAACGATAAAACGATAATAAATATATGCAAATCAAATCAAATTAAAGTCATAATTAAAAACTAAAAATATTATAACAATGGTTCATTTCATCCTAGCAATGTATAAAATTATCCTAACATATCAAAATTACAAGAAATAATATTTAAGTGAAAATATATAACCAGGATTTTTAATAAATTGATAAGAAGAAGATGAATCTTGAAATCTTAAATCTCATCAATGGTTTCTTGATGAATCTCCACTTGTGCCTTCTTTTCTTTGCACAAAAATCAAGTTTGAATCTTCACTTGATTGAATTCTTGCAAGTCGCCTTCAATTATCTCAAAAAAAAATATGAATTTTTCACCTTTGATGATAATAATTGATGAATATTGGAGTATGATATGTATATGAGAGGTCCCTAATATGTATTCTACTGTTCTGTATTCATAGAAGTCAAAAATTGGTTGAAAATCCATCCAAATTGACTTCAAAAAGAGTTTCAATCAAATAAGGAAAGTTGTCATTTGCGCACAGATTTTTTGTCTCTCAATATTCGATTGAGGTGATTCAAATTGCGTTGAAAATATAACTCAAAGGGCTACAACTTTGATAGAATGTTTTCAATTTGGGTGTTTACTATGCCAAAAATGGGTCTCAATTTTCGACTAAAATTATGGAATATAAGTTGTGCGATTGAAAATTGATTTTGATCATATTCCATTTTTGAGTTCTAATTCCATCACATTGTCTCCTAACAATCTTCAAAGTATATTCTTATGTCTGAATCAACTATTGAATAATTAAAATTTGGTCCTCAAACTTTGGATTTTGCCATTTTTCACCATTTTTCACTTCTTTCTTTCAATTCTTTGTTCAACCATTGAGTTTTATCTATATAACATAAAATAATCTAGGATATATTTTGTTAGAAGAACTATTAAATATTGCTATTTTAGACCTCGAATAAGTGTATAAATACACTTATCATGGATCTTGCACATAAAAAGTGGAAGAAGAAAATGAGACTAAATATCCAGATTCACATAATTGTCTAATAGAAACAAGATTTAAGGTAAGACTGGGAATATGGTAAACATCATTGAGAGATAAACAATGCATATCAATGGAATCAACACCTGCTATAGGCATAGGAGTACCATCAACAATCAAAACTGACACAAAATACTTTGAATGAAACAAAAGATAATAAATTAGGTGACATATGATGGGAAGCCCTAGAATCTAAGACCCACAAAGAGGATGATATACCTGAAGAACTAGAACATGACAAACCTCTAGAAGAGGCAGACATTACACGTGACGGTGTTGTGTTTGATTGTGTTGCCATAAACTTCTGAAACTACTCAAACATTAGTAGATCTACTGATAGTGCAACAACTATAGTATTAGGTTGGGGTGGTTGGTTTCCAAATTTCCATGGAGGAACAACATGTCATTGCTGTTGTTGTTGGGGTTACTATTTTTGCTGTCATTGTTGAGGTTGTTGCTGCTTAAAAAAATGACATTCATCATGTACAACATTCGAAGGTGACCTACTTTGATTACTGGCATGTGACCTCTGAGGTGCTATGAATACAAATGGAGTAGTAGATGATGGAACAATCCCCTTATTTATGTTAGATTTAAGGCATATCTCTTCAGCCAACAATTAAAGATAGCAACGAGGCGAGTATGGGACAGGTCGCTATTCTCATCCCTATCCCGTCGGGTATTTTTGTTGCCTTACCTCATCTCCATACCTGGTTAAAGCAGAACGGCGCGGGGCTAGTTAGGGCAGGCCAAGTTCCTTGCCTCATTTATCATTCCTTCTTTTTATCTTTTTATTTTTTATTAATTTTATTTTTTCATGTTTTTAGTTAGTAAATATTATTATATTTTTACTAATTTGTTAAAAATAACTTATGTTCTCTTTACAAAATGATGATAAATATATTATTTGATAAAAACATAAATTTAAAATTCACTTTAAATGGGGTGGGTAACGGGGTGGAGACTATGTTTCTAGTACTTGTCCCGTAACTACTTCAGGGTAATGACCCTCGCCCTATCCTCTCCCAATTTAGGGCGGGGCCACATAAGTATCAGGTTGAATGGGTTTTTTGTCATCCCTACGAATAATTTACTATCCATGGAATCATTATAAGGAGAACACTACAATGAAATATTGTCCCACGAAATCCCTCAAAATCATCACGTAGGGCCATCAAAAATTGAACTAGTCGTTGTTCTTCCCTTCGAGCGATATAAGGTTCAAATGCTTGTAACTCTACAGATTGTGTGAGTGCCAATTGATCCCATAAATTTATCATAGTAGAATAAAATTCCTAAATACTCACACTTTTCTATTGAAGGACGCGAATGTCTCTAATTGATACTGTTTTGTAAAATTATACTGCGTGTACTGTCTAGACAGATGCTTCCAAACTTCTTTGGTAGTATCATACTTAGCCAATTATGTGTCTATCAACTGCTGAACAGAATTATTAATCCAAGTAATAATCTACGAGTTATCATATTTCCAACTCCACATAATTAACAACCTTATCATTTTTTTGATTTTAATAGAAGTGCTTGAAACATAACCTTACATCTTTTTTCCGTTTAAAAAAATCTCATCACATAACTCCAATAAGAATAATTATTTCCATTTAATTGGCTATTAGACTGAAGGGAATCATCCCGACCATGTGAAAAATATATACAATATCAAGATGAAAAATCAAACAAACGAGATTTAATGGAAGTCAAATCTCAATCGGTGTCCAAAATTCAAAATACTTGTGCACGAATACCAATTCAAACCAATTCCCAACTTTGAAATTATCCAACCTATTTAATTGAATTTAAATTCTGAATCCAGTGCAATTCCTAAATTTGAAATTACCCAACCAAATTAATTGAATTCCAAATTTCTCACTCCAGTGCAACAGTGCATATTCAACCAATTCAATTTAATTCAAGATTTTGACTCGGTGTGGAAGTGTCTGAAATCAACATACGTGTGCACGGAAAAGATAATAGAATTTACAATCTTTTCCCAGAATACAAAATAAAAACACAATTTTAATATTGAGAATGACGTGTAATTGGAGGAGGAATCTAATTCAAATCACTGTCAAGCATTTACTCTAAACGAAAAATTCAGATTATTTTCATTCAATGAACTAATAGTTCATGGATATACTGATGATAGCTTCTAATCCGACAATGATGATAGCAAATCTCAAT
>CAIGRP010087592.1:19247-49246 GCA_903798385.1 Fraxinus cuspidata | reverse complement strand
TATTAGAGGTGTGGCGAGGTGGATTGTGAGATGTAATGAATGCGGAGTGCGGGCCTTTGCATCCATCGTGAATGACGGATGTGTTCGGTTCTTCTACGAGGTAGGCGCAAGTGTTTCAGTTCGGATTTATGGAATCAGTTCGTCTGCCTCGTGGTGACACCAAATCGGTTCGGATGACACCGGCACACGAGGTGGAGGGCCTCAGAAAGCCCGTAACAGGTTGGATCATGAATTCGGGAATTGGGGGGACACAGATGACATGGTTTGAGTTTGGACTTGGCTAATAGGTCTGAGATTTGAACATTGACTAAACTTAAAAAAATAAAAAAAATTCCAAAACGAATATGGGCTGGGACCCGTTCAGCCATCCATGTATTCGCCCTCGGACGAAGAGACAAAATTGTCTATAAATATCAGGATTTCTCTTGGAGTAATCTTTGACAAAGGATCGAGCACAACTCCAATGGTAGAAATAATTAATAATTTATCTCCATTTTTTATAAAATAAAATTAAAACTAAAAAGTTCATGGGACTTTGTATGTTGAACGTGACATGCCAGGTTGCATTTCCATTTTCATTTTCATTTCCATTTTCTGTTGACATGATTATTCCTCCATCAAGATAGCAAGAAGTTATTCGTACCTTAGAAATCAACATCGCAATTTTGATGAAAATTAAAAATAGGCCAGGAAAAAAATTGTGAATATATATACAAAACAATACTTTGAAATCAACTGCACAGTTTTGATAAAAATAGAAAAAATTTAGGCCAGATTACATAAAATTGCGTGAACAGATATTTTAGATGAGAAATTACGAAGTAAAACATTTTGTTCAAATTAAATGTAACACTAAATATTTATTTATGGTGCGAATGACTAGCCATTCAACACAACAGTAACATCGACAACAATAATAATAAAAAATAGAGATCTCCTTGCCCCGTTGGCATTGACCAAATACTCACTTGTAGTTTTTTTTTTTTGACGTAGGAACCCGCAACCGCTACTCATGAGTGCGCATTGGGTAAACCTCGTTCCATGTGCAATAGCTCGCAAACCACACAGGAGAGATAAACCGCACTAGGCAAGCTCTGTGCGACGGGCACGACCGAGGAAGTGTTGGCAGGAGATTCTATTTTATGCAAACACGTGTCCCTGTTTGATGTGGATTAAAATCAGATTTTTAATAGATTTTAATAGATGTTGTTGAAATAAGTAATTGAAAAATTGTGGGATTCACAAAATATGTGGTTGAAGTAAATTTTTGACTTTGACTTAAAACTTAAAATCTAGATTTTAATCGGTATCAAGTATGAGCATAATCATGAATCTTATTATGGGTGTGTTTGACCCACATTATTTTGTAAGAATGTATTCTGGAATAGTAGATTAATGGAAAATATGTGATTGAAAATGAAGGAAATATTATTGATGTGATAGAAAATATTATTTTATTAAAGAATGTGTGGTTGAAAATGAGTAGAAGAATGAGAATGAGAAAAATAATGTGGCTCAAACAGGGGCTTAATGTACCTATCACTTATAGAAATTTGGAACAAACTTTATGTGAAATGTATGAATTATATATTGAACGAATATGTACACATATTAATCGGGTACCCTCCGACTCTACATCTACTCCTCCCACTTAAATATGTGATTGAAAATGAAGGAAATATTATTGATGTGATAGAAAATATTATTTTATTGAAGAATGTGTGGTTGAAAATGAGTAGAAAAATGAGAATGAAAAAAATAATGTGTACCAAACATGGGCTATATGTGATAATTTAAAAGTAAAAAAAAAAAAATAGATATTAACACACACACTAAACTTTATTTATTAAAAGTATACGAAATAAAAAAATTGAGAATTTATAATTATAGATTGCATTTTTTTCTAAAAAGAAAAAAAAATATATTTACGAGATGGATAAGATACTCACCCAACAAAGCATGCACGATTACTTGTTGAAAAAAGCTGGTTGTGCCCCTGGTTTGACCCAAGATTTAATCCCGAGACAAGTAGCATGACCCTTACTTGTTAATGACACCCTTGATTTGACCTGAAATTTAATTTCGAGACAAGTAGCACGACCCTTACTTGTTTAGTGCTTAAAAGCAAATCTCAGTACCCGCAAACACCGCAGCACATTCTACGCTCATGTGCCTTTTCCTTTCACAATAATGATAAAATTTCATTTAACCTTTAACTTATATAGACATTTTGGTACCAAAATAATTTCAATTAAGCCCCTGTTTGAATCTTTTAAAAAAAAGACATTTTTTTTAGAAACTCATTTTCAATTACGCATTATTCCAATTAAATATTTTTTACGTGTAAATCTATTTTTTTATTTTTCAATAATACATTTTTAAAAAAATGAATATTATAAAATTTGCTTCTCCCAAAAAAAAAAAAGGACTTAAACATACCCTAAACATTTATAATAGAATTTATGCCCATTGTGCCCCTGTTTGTTAGAGATTAAAATCATATTTTTAGCAGATTTTGATAAAAAATGATGAAATGTGTGGTTGAAAAATAGTGGATCCCATAAAATATGCGGTTAAAAATAATTGTCGACTTTGAATTGAGATTTTAATTCAGGGGTATTATTTCATAGCTTTATTAAGGGCATGTTTGACATAATTTTTGATAAGTAAAAAGGGATTTTGAGACCAAAAAGTTGGTTTTGGATTCGTTTGACTATTATGAAAGTAGTTTTGATAGTTGGAAGAGCTTTTGAAGGACGTTGGTCCATTGTGACTTACTCTAAAAACAGTTATATTGTAATAGAAAATGTTTCTAAAATTAGCTTTTAAACAAAAATTAATGTAACTCTTCTACAAAATATAAAAGTAAAAGTTACGTCAAACGAACCTAAATAAGTTTAAATCAATAAACAAACAAGTTGTAGTTTACCTCACACGTGCAAATATAAGAATTATAATACATCGGGCGTACTCCTCCCTTTGGCGCCAATTCTCACCACTCACGTTGCTCAATCCCTCAATCCATTCTCTCTCGTCGAATCATCATCTCTTCCCCATTGGCACTGGAAAAACCCTAGTCCTCCGATCAAGATCATTGGGGGAACTCATTCCAATTCTTCACCACCTTAAAACCAATTATTTTCAGATTGCTGGCTTTACAGAATTCTTCATTCCAATGGCAGGCGAGCCAAGGCCGAAAAGGGCCAAAATCTCCAGGTCCACAGCAGCCATCTTTCACTACCTTTTATTGTTTTTATTTTGTCATTTCCTTTATTCAGTATTTTAAAGTTCTTTTTTTCCCCTTTTAGATCCATACAATGTGTTAGGGTTTTGATGTTACTACTTGAGCTTAAAGGCTCAAACTTTGGTGAAAAGTTGTACTACCTGCTTCAGCGGTTATACCTTGGAAATTGCAGGATAATTTTTTTTTTTTAATAGTCATCTTAATTTTTACATTAAAGTTGCTCATTTTGATGCACATAAACTACCCATGAGGGTCTGCCCTCTGTTTATAATTGGATCCTGTTATCGTTTTCTCTAGTTTTATTTTTCAGTTGTTGGATTAACGAGTGAAAGTTGGACCTTTTCTTCTTTTATCCACTATCTATATTTTCTGCTGGTGAGTTTCCAGATACCTATCCTTGTATTCTTTGCAGCATAAAGTACAATGCATAATGTTGTACTTTCTCTGACATGCCTTGTATTTTCTATTGCTCTCATATTACTCTCCAAACTTTGGTTCAAGTGCACCCCGTAAGGCTGCCTGCTTTCCATTTTCAAAATTAGATTAGTGGCCAAGTAGTTAGGGGCGCCAAGTGCTAGCCTGCTGAAAACTTCACTATAGACATCTCTGTTGTATCATAAATGTCAATAACTTGATGGATATACATTTTAGCTTGCTGGTTGGTTTGACTCAATATGCTGTAGTTTGATTGGTTGAAATGTTAATTATGTGTTTCTTTGTCAGTCTCATTACAAAGTTCATTATCTTATTATCTATCAACATTTTTACATTTAATTTTTCTCTCTCATAAATAAATTACATAAAAATATGTGCACCTTGTTTTACTTCCAGCTGTGTCTTCTCTAGTACCCACATTTTCCCCTTTTCTATTTATCGTAAAATCCAAATTATACTCTCGTATTTTTCTTGTTTGTCCATTGAAAAATTATCAAATTGCTAGTAACGATTCCTCAGTTTTGACATAATAGTTTTATCAATTTTTTGCTGATGTAGAATGTTATATTAGGATAGCCATGTTTCTGTTAGGCTCTAACTATATGGAGTTCGTTATGTTGGAAGAGCATTTATCACACACACAGAGTATGCATATAATTCTTTTTTTCGAGAGAGATAGGCTATGAAATTAGTTGTGTTATAGTTGTTATCTCAATCAGTGACTTAAATATGGAATGTTTAGTTTGGCTGCTATAAATTCGTGAGAAAAGAAGTGAAATATTCAAAATTTATATGGAATTTATGATCTAAGATTTTAATATTTCTTTGTCCTCTGCTTCGTGATTTATTATTATTATTATTTTTTGTTTGTGTACAGGGGGGATGATGATTACATGTTGGGAAACATAACTGAAATTGAGCTGTGTAATTTCATGACCTTCAACAAGTTGACCTGCAAGCCAGGTTCTCGCTTAAATCTTGTAATTGGGCCAAATGGATCTGGCAAGAGTTCTCTTGTATGTGCCATTGCATTAGGACTTGGAGGAGAACCTCAGGTTAGAAGAAAAAGCATTATAATTTGTTTTTATTTTTGGCATTTGAAGTACTATTGATATGAAAAGTTCGCGTCTCTGCAGCTTCTAGGGAGGGCTTCTAGTGTTGGAGCTTATGTGAAACGTGGGGAGGAATCTGGATATATACAGATTTCTTTAAGAGGAGAGAGTAAGGAAGAGCATATCACTATTACTAGGAAAATAGACACACACAACAAGTCTGAGTGGCTATTTAATGGTAAAGTGCTTTGTTTTCATGACAGAGACCAAGACAGTGTTTGGATCTTCCCTCATAGCATAAATTTTTAAATCATGTGAATTCTAGCTCTTTGCTTTTGGTTGTTGTCTCTCCATCTCTCTATTTCTTCCGTGATCTAATTTGATACAACTAGCATGTGCACTGCCAGTATACTTATATCGAGGTGCATTTTATCCAGGAAATCAACTTAGGATGATACGCTGAAAGTTGTATTTTGGTCAAACATTCTGAAGCAGAAAGAATTATGTAAACTTGTACTAGATAATCATCTCTTTTACTCCCTAAATCCTGGTATATCTTAATTTCAAATGCTCTAACCAGCCATCACTTTAAAGCGCTTACATCCTGAGGAGCTTTAATTAGCTTTTCAGATCATTGCTAATCAATGTCGAAGTCATGTTTCATAATCTCCAGCTACCTCGCAATGAATGGGGAGGTGATAGATACTTACATTGGGTTCTTCATTGGTTTTTATGGAACTTGGGATATACTATTTGGGTGGATTTTACTAAGTAACAGTTCTGCACTGTTGTCATCTTTATGGTCTAAAATATAATTATTTGTTTTCATTGTAGGCATATCCACGACATGCATGTTTATTGACTGTTTAAAAAATGAATCATCCTCGTGTATTAATTGCAATCATTGTCATAATTTTCTTCAGGCAAATTGGTGGCAAAGAAGGAGATAGCTGAAGTAATACAAAGGTTCAACATCCAAGTCAACAATTTGACTCAAGTGAGTGCTTGTTATATCTTTATACAATCAAAAGCAATTGTTTGGCTGCTATATCTGCTGCTGACCTTGTATTTGGTCTCTTACTTGTTGGTTGATCACGAATGCAAATTTTCATTTTTTTTATTGTAGCAAAATGCATAAAAATTTACCTTCCAATTGTTATTGCTACTCTTCCTATTTTCGGATTCCCTTGAAAGTGGAGTTTCAATGGTCACTTTGACATTTGTCCCTGTAAAGTTAGTTTTGACAAGATTTTATACAACTAATAAATGTCACGTCTTTTCACTGAAGGGGGGTTATAGTAAGAGAAAGTAGAGACACGCATTTACTGCTTGTCCTCTTAAAAAGCTCTTCCATTAGGATGAAGGAAGTACTCAGCTTGAAGTAATCATTGTGTCAGCTTAGGTCAGGGATGGACTCTTCAATAATTTAAAACACAGAAATGCCATCAGTCATTCACTATAGGATTACTTATTGCACAAAACTTGAAATATTTAGTTAGATGTCTTTTACTACGGTGACTGAGGTTTTCCTAATATCCTAGGACAGTCTTCTGCTTGTCCTTGAGTTTTATTTGCCACTTCATTTGTCACATTTCTATTTCTCTATGTTTGCTCTTAATCTTTTTAACGAAGTCTTTTTATCTAGTGGAATACCTTGTGGCGGTCCATGCAGCACGTGACAGATGTAAACAGTAAATTTTGTCCTTTATGTTTGCGAACTCAGTGGGACACTTCACCATAAGATTTAGATGAGAGCTCGAGCATGACTATCTGCTCATATAAAAAGATTTAGATGCGAGGTGGTTTATATCATTGGGGTCAAGGATTTTATTTAAAGGAAATGTGTTGTTTTTGGAGAGGATTTTCTTGGGCATCTTAATATCCAGCACCCCCTCATGCTTTAACTCGGATGTGCATCATTTTTTTTTATGTCCATCTTTTTCTCATTTGCCCAATATATGCTATTCAAGAATCAATTGAGGATCTTCAATATTGAAAGAATACGTGATTTTATCTAGAATTCGTCAAAATGCTTTGAGAATTTCTTATATATGAGGGTTGCATTTGATTATTATGCTGTTGCATGGTGATGGAATTTGCTGCTACAAACGATGGATCATGGAGAGGATAGTTTGGTCTCTTAGGCCAAAGTGTGAAAGATGCTTGGATCTGTGTGACTAGGGGGCTAAAATCTTTACTGAACTGCGAACTGGTTGTGGCTGCTGGACCTCAGAACTAGATTCCCCATGTCACCAAGCTATTTAAGATTAACTGTCGCCCTTGTTGTTTCATTCAATCGTTAAATGGTGTGGGATGGGTGGAATCTTAAATTATACAATTAGCCAAAATGAAATATTGGAGCTTGTGAGTATGTCATGAACAGTAAAAATTAAGAGAGGAGGAAAGAGGAAGAACAAACTGGGCACTGCACTTAGAATCCCATGGCATCACGCCAACTGTTTGATTGCATTGTGCAATCTCAAACCTGTCTGCTAAAGCTTTATAAAGAAACTCACTAATTCCTCATTTCTAGAAGCAAAACCCCTTGTCAGGGCAGTTAAATCTGTGGCTGACGTCCAAGAGTCAGCACAGTGAACTTATTCTCGGGTGGCAGAATAATAATGGTGTCAAAGGAGAAGAAGCAGATGTGGATATTTATATCTTGAGTGGTTTGCATGAGATTGTTAAACTGTTTACTGTCTGATGCTTGGTTGGGAGATTTGGGAATCATGGATCGCCATTGTGAATTTTCTTCTGAAAGACTGAAGAGAGTATTAGTGATGTGAGTGGGAATCTTTTTCTACCCCCATGACTTTTATATTGGATAGCACAGTGGTCTATCTTGGTTTGATTACTTAATTTCCTTTATATCAAGTACCCATATGATATAGGAATCTCAGCATGCTTGCTTATAGTTTTCCAAAACCCACATTTGGTGGGGACCAGATCATGTAACGAGGTAAGATTTCTTTCTAAATGGAATTGAGGTAAGAAAACAGTTTAAACTTTGTTAAAATAATCGAATTAACATAAATTCGTAGTATTTTAGGAAGAGGCTTCTCCAGTTCTTTGCTAAACGAAAGGAGTTTACGTAGGGTGCAGGAATTCTTTATTTGCCAAGGTTCATAACTAGCCACACGAGTAAATCCCCTAGTAATGGTTGCTAGGAAGTTGGCATGCCACGAGGGTGAAGAAGGGAGAATATGGATTCCTGAGGAGGAGGGTGTATTCTGTTTAGACAGTTCCTATATATTTTTTGAGTGTGTGTGGGTGAGGGTGGCATGGGGGGGGCGATTTTGGGAGCTTACTTGGGCAATATTCCATTAGAACAGTTGATGCATGTGCATATTAGTTGTATGATCCAAACCTATTATAATTTGGTGATGCAGGGCAGCCTCTAAATAGAGAACTTGAGGTTGTCCAACCACCGAGAGGAAAAAAATGAAGATCAGAACAGCTTATGAAGATGAACTGATAAGGAAAACTTCCTTTGAATATGTCCATGGAACGAAAGAAACTCGAAGGCCTTCTAAAAATCTCTCTTATCAGAACTTTTTATTAGAGTCTCAATATAAGAGATGCAATCTACAGAATTTCTTATTCCTACTCTATTGAAAGTTGAGAGAGATTACATGCATGAATAGACTCCTAGATATCCTAATTATTTAAGGATGATGACCTAAAAGAAAAGACTAGGAAACACAACATTTAAGAACTCCTATTCAAAGGACTTTTTGACTGGCAATTAATTCATGTGTGTACTAACTAAACAAGGACATAAAAATAGAAGTAAATGCAGAAATTCTGGGCACAATACATATTCAACTTACTTTGCCCTCATATCAGACCAGCCTGTTCAGTTATGCTCAAAAACACTTTTATCCAGTCATTCTAATGGCTCCCTAGATTTGCCTGAGCGCATCTTTCTTGACTTCTCAGAGGTAGTAAAATCTATTTTAACTTGGTAAAACCTCCGAATTTCTTTATTAAAGTAGTTGTATTTGAATGGTTGACCAGTGTCATCTGAGGTTCAAGAATGTGAGCGAGGATTTCTATGCTTAAAGAGGAAAAGTTGAAAGATGGATGTCAAATGTTAAATTTCTTCAATCATTCACATTTTATGTTTTCATTTTGCACATGGGTCTTGCTCTCTCTGTATGTATATATAGCCCTGCAATGCACTGGTTCAAGCATTTTGTCTTCTTTCTTTTCCTTGTCTTTGCTTTTTTCTTTTTATACTACATGATCTGTTGTCTGAATATGATAAATAATTCCTGAATTTCTTCTTTAGAGAATAGGAGGGTATGAACTGTTGGTAATAGTTTAAATCTTTGTATCCGTAAATCCTTATTATTCCAGACCATAGGAGAGCGTACTAACAGAACTGCTATTTTCAATTAAAAGATGTAGAACAAGGGACGTACTTGTGTTTCCTTCTATTATGCCCCCTAGGGTGTTTGGGAGGGCAAGTTTCTTTTTACTACTGAGTTATATGAATTCTTGAGTTAATAGTTAAATATTAATTAACCTTTGCACTCATAAATTCTGGTTGTAAATTGCTTCCTGTCTTGTGAATTTCCTTTTCCCATTTATCTTCGATATTGATGGTCCAATTTCTTTGGGGATGGTTTTTAGTTTCTACCGCAAGACAGGGTTTGTGAGTTTGCAAAGTTAACTCCAGTGCAACTCCTTGAAGAGACTGAGAAAGCTGTAGGTGATCCTCAATTACCTGTTCAGCATCATGCTCTCATTGTGAAGAGTCAGGAATTGAAGAAGTTTGAACGAGTAAGTCACTGGTTCATTGGGTTGTCCTATCTGCCAAATTCTTATCTGAAGAGAGAGCTAAAGATTGTGATTCTTTTGATTTGTCATAGGCTGTTGAGAGCAACAAAGGGTCTCTGGATCAACTAAAAGCTGTTAATGCTGAACTAGAAAGAGATGTTAAACGAGTTCGTCAAAGAGAGGAACTCTTAGCCAAGGTTATTAATCGACATTTGTTTCTCATTGCTTTTATAGTTGAGATGAATGATAAATTCCATTTATGAGGTTCCAGGCCGAATCTATGAAGAAAAAATTACCATGGCTGAAGTATGACATCAAGAAGGCAAAATACATGGAAGCTAAAGAGCAGGAAAAGGAAGCAAAGCTGAAGCTAGATGAAGCTGCTAAGTCTCTAAATGAACTTAGAGAGCCTATCGAGTATGTAAATTTGCTTTAGCTATATACTTTTTGACTTTGACGATTTTACATATTTTTTAGGACCTTGAAAGTGTTTACTGCCTTGAGAAATGTAGTTTATTTTGGCTGAGATGATAACTCATGAATAAAGGGAAAGTTGGGAAAGCTAGACAAATACCTGAAGTTATGTAAATTTAGCTTTCAGCATGACAGGAAGGCATATATTTTCTGTAGTTTTGTCGATTTACTTATGCACTGTTCTTGTCTTGCTTAGGACTTCTTGGCTTCAGATACTTTCATGCTTTTAGCTTTGTTACAAAATAACTTCTTTTCAGGAAACAAAAACGTGTGAAAACAACACATGAGGCTAAATGTAAAAAGATTAATGGTTTAATAGATGGCAATTTGAAGAAGCGTATGCAACTTTTGGAGGATGAAAGCCGTTTGGTATGCTGTTATTGTCTTTTGTCAACTACATGTATTTCAATTGCTGAGGTGGTTCCGACATTTACTTTACTACCTCATTCTTGCATTACCTTTTTTATAGGGAGTTCTAATGCAAGGGAAATATAACGAAATGGAGGAACTGAGGCGTCAAGAAGAATCTCGCCAACAAAGAATCTCCAGAGCTAAAGTAGATCTTTCAGCTGCAGAAGCAGAGCTTGCTAATCTTCCTCCTTATGAACCTCCAAAGCATAGAATGGTGGGTTTAACATTTTTTTATTGATTGATATCTCTCTGGCAATGCCAGTTGAGTCCAAGCAGTAACATAACTCTATTCATTACCAAGGCTCCCTAGAGAAATTCTCTATTGCTGGTTGTTGGCCATCTTCATCTTGATTTTATTAACTTGTATTGTATCTGAAATGATATTTCCAGGAACAACTAAGTGCTCGAATTGTGGAGCTGGAAGGGACTGCAAAAGAGATGAGATCTGAAAAAATGGAGAAAGAGAAGCACCTAAATCACAATAGATCCATTCTGAGGCAGTGCATGGACAAGTCAGTGTGAATTTTTTGCTATAGTTTTGTTTGAGTTCTGGAAGTTATATAAAACCTTTTCTTATCTTTTTCAATCCTGAAGATTAAGAGATATGGAGAATGCAACCAATAAGCGTTTACAAGCTTTGCGGAATTCTGGTGCTGAGAAGATATTTGAGGCTTATCAATGGGTTCAGGAACACCGTAATGATTTCAATAAGGAAGTTTATGGTCCAGTGTTGCTTGAGGTGCATGATTTGAACTTTGAAAAGTGACATCTACGCATCTTTTACATTCTTATGCACTGAGTCTTTGTTAACATTGTTGAGACTGCACATTCAGGTCAACGTCTCCAACCGCTTTCATGCTGACTGCTTAGAGGGTCATGTTGCACATTACATATGGAAGGTATTTTGAAATTTACTTATTATCTTCAATTTTTGTTTGAGTTTCTTATTTATTCGTGTCTAATATAAATTAATGTTGTAACCTCTTAATTTTGGTGCCCAGAATTTTTCACATGGTGATGTTTGATATATTATTACTGAAACTACTTCATTACTTAAAGTTATACAGATCAAGCCTGTGCAAAGATTGTTATTATGTCGAATGAGCTGGATATTTGTTCTGCAAAGACTAATAATCCTTGCATTCTTAGCTTGATCTTACTGTTCCGGTAGTAATGCATCTATTTTGTCGTTGAGCCACACCATCTAAAAGTTTAATCAGTTAAGAGTGTGGACATATTTATTTATTTACAAAGCACCTGTCCCAATGGAGGCTTGATTTGTTTTCCCATTAAAAACCCGTCACTTGCACAATTTCCATATATTTTTTTTAAGATGGACTATAGGGGTGATTGAACTCAGGATGTCTGCATGCAATTACACCATAATGGGGAAATTAAATAGAAAAATGAGAGACTTATTTTCTCTTATCCAAACAAATTGATACATGGTATAGATACTGAAGTTGTACAATACAAAGGGAAATAAGTAGAGGGAATCGGAAGAGATGAAGCCTTGAAATCTGAATTATTTCAATAATCTTGCAGACAATCGTGGAGGAGATGAAGCCTTAAAACATGAATATTCTAACGCTGCTAGTTTGAATATGTTACTCAAATGAATTTTGCTTGTTAAGGGATCAAAAGCTTGGTTGGGATGTCTTTTGTGAGGATGTCAGCTGGCTGGTCTTTTTTTAGGATGATTACGTGCAAATTGTGCTATTTTTTTGCTTTTTTTATTAGAATTGCAGTCAACCTCTGCTTATTTTGTTTTGTCGCGTTGCATTGGATTGTGGACTATGTTTATCAATTCCTTGTTATCAGTGTATTGTAATAGGGGCTTCAGCATGTCTTTTAATTCCTCTAAAAGTTTTTTCAAGTTGCAAAGTTCATGCAAGCAAGAGCTTTTAATTCAGTTTTCACGCTATTCCTTGCAACTACTGTGTGCTGCTCAATCCACTTCACCAGATTAGCACTAACTAAAGAAACCCTATGGAACCTGCTTAGTTTGCACCTGCGTAAGCTTCCACTCTGAGGTTCTCACTTCTTTCAAACAACATATTGTTTAATTACTACAAAACTTCACTCTTTTCATTCAAATATCATGTTGTTTCTCTGCCCAGATCACCACTCTGCTAAGATTTATGGGGGATATTCATGGCTGAACACCACCCAATCTGGTCTTTCTTTGAAAATCCCTAAAATAGTTGAAACTTTCAATCTTCACATGACCATATTCATTTTGCCATTACCCAAGCCTATTATATTTTGAATGAGAAATCCACTTCACCTGCTTGAGACGACCCAATTCAACCAACTTCCAGTAGAAGTCTACGCTAAAACCATCTTGTGCGACCAATACTCCATGAATTCTTTCTACAGATCACACAGCATGAAGGGTGGAGGGAGAAATAAAAACATTTTTTTTGAACCATTTCATAAGTATTAATTTTCCTTCGAAATACCGGCCTAAAAAATACCTTAATTTTGTAACAGATGCAAGATTTCCAAATGAATCTAACGTGGAAAAAATGGGGTAGTTTGGTAATCAACTAGAGTATTGAAGAATGACTTGCGAGTAAAGGATCCTAAAGGCACTATCTTCCAAATCTTTTTTTTTTTTTTAATGAACATAAACAAATTCCAAATCTCTTAATTCTAGGTATCAGGTCAACAATCTTAAGAATAGTCTATTAAGATGCTAAGTCAAATCTCATATTCCCTCAAGTCAAGGATGTTCGTTTTTAACTTGAGGCTCTGCATGATGCATAGGATTTGGTGTTACTTTTGAGTAAGGTTTATATGACTGTTAGCTTTGTCATCATCTTTCTATTTCCATCTGTCGATTTCTTTTTCCTGATTGGTTATCCTATCCAGGCTTTTATAACTCAGGATTCTGATGACCGTGATTTTTTATTTAAAAATCTGAGGTCCTATGATGTTCCTGTTATTAATCATGTTGGTGATGAAGGTCCACGTAGGAGCCCTTTTCAAACAACTGAGGAGGTATTACTTTGACTTCATGTAAATTCATCATTAATGCTATGTCAAATGCTAAGTGAATGTCTTGTTTGACTGTCTTAAGCAGATGTGTAAACTTGGCATATCTTCCAGGCTGGACCAAGTATTTGAAGCTCCACATGCTGTCAAGGATGTTTTGACAAGTCAATTTGGATTGGAACATTCAGTATGCTTACTCATTTATCTTTTAATATTTTGTGTGCCTTCATGTAAACTTTGAGCAGCATCAAAAATTTGAATGAGTAGTCTATGGCAGAAGATTATTTCTGAGCACCGGTTTTGGTATTTTAGCAATCTTTCTAATGTCGCGATGTTCTTTTTCAGTATATTGGCTCTCAAGAAACTGATCAGAAAGCTGATCAGGTCCTTGGATTGGGAATTATGGATGTCTGGACCCCAGAGAATCATTATCGTTGGTCCAGGTCCCGTTACGGAAGTCATGTTTCTGCTAGTGTAGAATCTGTAACCCGTTCCCATCTTCTTCTCTGTAGTATGTTCCCTTTGATATGCTTATTGTACTCTTTTGTTAGATTTTTATATAGAATAGCTAGTTTATTTTTTTGTCTAATTGATTCTTTTAGATCATGAATTTGCTATTATACTATGTCATTTAGATTATGACGCCATAAAATATTATGAACTGAGTTCTAATTACCTAAGCCTCAAAGATTACAATCTACTAAATAAACCATTATGAACTGTGCTCCTAGGAAAATTCAGCTTGACCAAAAAGGTTTGAGACATTTTGCTAATACAGAATTCAGAGTGTAATAATACTCAATAATTAGCCTCTGTATTTTTTATGAACTACTTTTCTTTTTAAGATCTGGACATTGGGGAAATTGAGCGTCACAAATCAAGGAAAACAGAGCTGGAAGACTCTATCTCTACTATAGATGCAGATTTGAAAGCTCTTCAAATGGTGCTAAGACAGAAAGAGGATGAAGCTGCTGAACATAGGCGTGAACGTGTAAGTGAATTTTGTGGAAACTGTTTTTCTTTTTGCTTCATAGTTCTTTTTGAAGTTCTTTGGTCATTTATGGAGGGACATTTATTTGATTGTGACAAAAAACTCTCAATTCAATATATTATTGAAGTTAGGACTGTTTAGATGTATATATTTACAACTGTAGAGGGTAAACTAGGAAATAATCAAACTAAACCAGGAAAGAATAAAATCAGGAAATATCCTAATCTTAGGAGAAAAATCATAACTAATTCCCTAAAATCAGGAAATAAAATAGCTGTAGACTCTCCTATATTACAACACATGTATATTTTTCCACACTCCCCCTCAAGCTGATGAATGGATGTTATCCATTCCAAGCTTGTCCCTTTGTGAGTATATCTGCGAGCTGATTCTCTGTGGAGACAAACGGAGTGCAAATCAGGCCACTATCAAGTTTCTCCCTTATAAAATGTCTATCAACTTCTATATGCTTCGTGCGATCATGTTGTATCGGATTATGTGCAATATTGATGGCCGACTTATTGTCACAATACAATCTCATTGGACCTTCCCACTTAATCTTCAAATCTTCCAAAATTATCCTCAGCCATAGGAGCTCACAAATTCCAAGTGCCATTGACCTGAATTCTGCTGCTGCGCTCGATCTTGCAACTACGTTCTGTTTTTTACTTGTCCACGTAACAATATTTCCTCCCAAGAATGTACAATAACCTGAGGTCGATCTTCCGTAATCAATTGATCCTGCATTATCAGCATCAGTATACGCTTCAAGACTCAATCCTTCTCCTCGTCTAAACAAAATCCCCTTACCAAGTGAACCCTTCAAGTATTGTAGGATTCTATTCACCGCCTTGAGATGAGTTTCTTTTGGATTATGCATAAACTGGCTCACCACACTAACTGCATATGCTATATCTGGTCTAGTGTGTGATAAATAAATCAATTTTCCAACAAGCCTCTGACAATTACCTCTATCAACTGCAGCTTCTTCTAGGACATCACTCAGCTTATGGTTGAATTCTATGGGCGTGTTGACTGGCTTACACCCCAATTTACGTGTATCCTTCAAAAGATCAATCACATACTTCTGTTGAGATATAAAAATCCCTTGCCGAGAGTAGGCCACTTCTATGTCAAGAAAATATTTCAGTTTACCAAGCTCTTTGATCTCAAATTCTTTCACCAAGCATTTCTTTAATTTTTCAATTTCTTTCATATCGTCTCCAGTCACTATTATGTCATCCACATAAACTAATAATGCAGTAATCCCCCTTGAAGTTGAATGTCTTACAAACAATGTATGATCACCTTGACTCTGTTTGAATCAAAGACTCAACATCACTTTGGTAAACCTTCCAAACCAAGCTCTTGGAGATTGTTTAAGTCCATACAATGCCTTTTTCAATCTGCATACTACTTGCTCATCATTTGTAGAGCCAATTCCTGGAGGAACTTCCATATAGATTTCTTCTTCAAGATCGCCTTGTAAGAAGACATTTTTTACATCAAATTGTTGCAATCTCCATCCAAAGTTGGCCGCCAATGACAATAACATTCTCACCGTGTTCATCTTCGCAACTGGAGCAAATGTTTCAAAATAATCTATGCCATAGGTTCGAGCATAACCTTTGGCAACCACTCTCGTCTTATACCTCTTTAATGAGCCACCGGACTTAAATTTCACAGTAAAGACCCATCTACATCCGACTGGTTTTTTTCCTTTCGACAATTTCACCAAATCCCATGTCTTGTTTTTTTCTAGAGCCTCCATCTCCACTTTCATAGCATTCCTCCAATTCTCATCTCCTAATGCCTCAGATAGTGTTTTGGGAATGGCAATACTGTTGAGGCTAGTGAGAAAGATCCTATGATTATGGGATAGCTTTTTGTAGGACATGAAAAGGTATAAAGGATGTTGGGTACAAGTCCTAGTTCCTTTCCTAAGAGCTATAAGGATGTCACAGTCATTTTCTTCTTGGGTATCAGGAATATTAGAATTGGGAGAAGTGGTTGGAGTACTCACCTCAACAGTCACCGGGTTAGATGATTGTACCTGCATAGGTTCAGAGAACGACCCTTTCTTTCTTGAATAAACCTTAAGATGAGGATGGTTTATTTTCTGTGCTACAGGTGTTGAAGGCTGATCATTTTCTGCTGAAACAGGGGAAACAGGGGGGACTGCAAGGATGGGCTCGGATTGGACAGGAACAAGTGAGGACTGAACATGAACAGATGGGAGTGGCTTGGACACAGGCAACTCAAGAAGGAAAGAGTATTTATCCTTATCTTCCATGAATGATATCTCCCCCTGGAGATAAGGATCGCAAAAGTATTGATCATCCTCAACAAAAGTGACATCGACAGACACGTGAAATTTTCGCGTGGGAGGATGATAGCACTTATAGCCATTTTTAGTAGACGAGTAACCAACAAAGACACATTTGAGAGCCCTTGGATCTAGCTTGCCCCTATGTTGAGAATGGACATGAACAAATGCAACACAACCAAATATTTTGGGAACTAGATTGTTAGTGACATTGAAATTGGGATAGAACTTTGCAAAGACTTGTGCGGGACTTTGAAAATCAATCACCCTCGTGGGGAGTCTATTTATAATGTGATGCAGTTAACACGACTTCTCCCCAATAATTTTTTGGAACTTGTTTTTGGAAAAGAAAGGCTCGAGTAACTGCTAAAAGATGTCCATTTTTTCGTTCGGCCGTTCCATTTTGTTGGGGAGTGTTAATACAAGATGACTCGTGAATGATGCCATGTTGAAGAAAGAATGGAGAGAGGGTCTGATTAAAATAATCCTTGGCATTGTCAGATCTTAAACGTTTAATTCCAACTCCAAATTGTGTCTTGACCATATTAAAAAAATTTTGAAACACCAGGCTCACATCCGATTTGTTTTTTAACAGAAAAAATCCACGTCATACGAGTGCAATCCTTAATGAAGGAAACAAACCAACTAGCCCCATAAATGTTGGGTACAGAAGAAGGCCCCAAATGTCGCTATGAATAAGAGTGAATGGAATCGATATTCTTTTATTGCTTATTGGAAAAACAGAACGTTTGTGCTTTGCGAGTTCACACACACCACAATGAAAGCTTTGAACAACAATTTTATTGAACAATGAAGGAAATAACATCTTAAGAACATTAAGCCCATGTTTGGTACCCATTAAAATTCTTATTCTCATTCTTCTACTTATTTTCAACCACACATTTTTCAATAAAATAATATTTTTCGTCACATCAATAACTTTTCCTTCTTTTTCAACCACATTCTTCATCAATCTACTATTTCAGAATACATTCTTACAAAATAATGTGGGTCAAACACACCCTAAATGATGGATGACCAAGACGGCGGTGATGAAGCCAGATCTTGTCTTTATTGGATTTAAATGACTCGATAAGGAATGATAAAGGAAAACGATCCTCAATTCTACGTTGTTCACTTGGTTTTTTAAGATAGTAGAGCCCATCTCTCTCCCTAGCATGTCCAATCATCTTCCCCGTACCCCGTTCCTGAAATTCACAGTGAGAAGGATAAAAAATCACACTACAATTAGTATCTTTGGTTAGTTTTTGGATAGATATAAGGTTCGTGAACAATTTTGGAACATGAAGGACATTTTTCAGTGTAAGTGAATCATTAATAAAAATATCTCCTTGATCAGCAACAGTAGTGACTGAACCATCAGCTATGGTGATTTTCTTATTACTAGGGCAGGGTGTGTATGAGATAAATTTTGTGGAGGAAAAAGTCATATGGTCTGTGGCTCCTGAGTCAATGACCCATGTGTTAGGGGCAACATTATCCAAAGCATTAAGAGCTTGAGAAGAAGATGATATACCTGAAAATGCTAGATTACAAGTACCTGCTGAAGAGAATTGCTTATCTAATGACCCCAGAAAATTCTTCAATTTCTCAATCTCATTTCTGTTGAATTCAAATGGTGTCTCTGAATTGTTGTTATCTTCTGTAGACTGCACTCCAACCATATGAGCTTGACCATGTCCTCTTCCTTGTCCTCTTCTCACTGTTCCATTTTTATTTGGGAATTGTGGCCTGCCGTGAAGTTTCCAACATTTCTCTTTGGTGTGACGGAATTTTTTGCAGTAGGTGCACCATAAATTGTCTCTGTTAAAAGGTTTTGACTGATTGTTTTCTTCGGTGGATGGCAGATCTAGCGCAATACTCTTTTCACTTGTTTTTGACACCAACGCCGAGTTTTCAACATAAATATTCTCAACCAGAACTCCTCTCCTTCCTTCTTCAGCACGGATTATTGAAATTGTCTAATTAAGAGATGGTAGATCTTCCTTGCCAAGGACTTGAACTCGTACGGCATCAAACTCAATATTAAGCCCGACCAAAAAATCATAAATTCTGTCATTTTCAACAAACCTCTTAAGCGTGGCTGCATCTTCACTACACTTCATCTGGATGCATTGATAATGATCCTTCTCTTGCCAAAGACTTTGCAAGAGATTAGAATACTCAGTAATTGTCCAATTTCCCTGTTTGGTGGCAGCAATCTTAGTCTTGATCTCATAGATTTGTGCTGCGTCGCGAACCTTCGAATACGTTTGGTTGATAGCGTCCCAAATCTCCTTGGCGGTATTAAGGAACATGCAGGTGTCACTTATTTCTGGGGACATAGAGTTCCAAAGCCAGGACATCACCATTGAGTCTTCTTCATCCCATGCATCATATTTGGGATCTCACTTCTTAGGACCAGTACTGAGCAAATGACTCAATTTGCCTCTGCCTTTCAAGTGTGTCCGCACCAGTTGAGACCACTTCAAATAATTTCTCCCATTTAGTTTGTACACAGCCTGAATATTAGGTAGTTCCCCAATAGTAGAGTGAATTTTTTCGATGGCCTAGGTCTCGGTTGCTTGAAGTTCAGATGTGTGGCTAACTTCGGTAATTTTAGACATGGCTAAAAATGAACAGATGAATAGCGGAGAATTTTTCTAGTGGAAAGAAAAATCTCTAGTGATGATCAAATAGAGATAATTAAGAGAAGAAAAATAACTCAGAAAACTCTGGAATGAGAACCAGGCAAAAAAGGATCGATAGAATTCCCTGAGGAAGAGCCTAAAGCTCTGATACCATGACAAAAAACTGTCAATTCAATAAATTATTGAAGCTAGGACTGTTTACATGTATATATTTACAACTGTAGAGGCTAAACTAGGAAATAATCAAACTAAACCAGGAAAGAATAAAATCTGGAAATCTCCTAATCCTAGGAGAAAAATCAGAACTAATTCCCTAAAATCAGGAAATAAAATAGCTGTAGACTCCCCTATATTACAACACATGTATATTTTTCCACAGATTGCTTTCACTTAAAGAAGAGCATTGGTTAGCAGGATTAAGTAGCACTCCTTTTTGTTTTCAATGATATAGTAGTGGAAGAGCTTCTGAAACTGGATATAACATAAATAGACTTGAATATATCAATAAGCACACTTACCGGTCTTCATGCCTGCAATACGTATGTGTGTGTAAGACCATATATTCTTTTATCTTCTTCATGGCGTGTTCGGTGCCATAATGATATATTGTCGCATTTTGAGTTGCACTTGAGGTGTTGAAGCAAACTGTCATTGAACCTTGAATTGGTTAGATGATGCCTAGGACCTGTGTATCATGATGTCTCAATATAACGGTGGTTTTGGTTCCAAAGAGCTAAAACTATTTGGAAGCTGGTGGATTTGGCAGTCTTTTGGGTTTTATGGCTAGAAAGGAATGCTATTTTTCAGAGAGGTTGGCTATGTACTCGGAGTTTCTGTGGGATTGGAATGCATACGGGGCTTCTGTCTTCTGACGAAAAATTAGGGGGGTGCCCTATTTTCCTTTATCTTTGGGCACAGGTGTAATATGGTATAGCTTTGTGTGTTTATTTCTAATATTTAGGGGATGTCTTGACCTCTATGGGCAAGGCTGCTATGGCTAATGGGTGAGTAAGAGTTAATGATAGACCTGAGATTGATAATGAAGCGGTGATGGATCCTGAAGTGAACGGTGAGGCTTCAATGGTAGCTGTATTATCTCACAATTGTTTTGCAGATAATGAGGACTTTGGTCTATGGCTTTAGCATGGTTTAAGTCTTTGGATGGAAAGAATATTAGTGACGTACAGGTGCTCAATTTTGGTGAACTGAGCCTTGTGATTCAGGTTGATGTGACTGGCAATAGGTGGTTCCTAGTTTGGTGGAAAGGGATGGTACAGTGTCCCTAAGAGCCATGATTGAAGGGGATAGGGCAAAGTAGGTTGTTGAAGTTTCAGTGAGCCAAATGAATGAGCACATTTTACTGATTTGTTGTTCCTCTTTATCGCCGGTGGTAACCACGTGCAGAGTTCCCCATGAGCACAGAGCTCGGATCAGGATTGACACTTGATTCTTGATACAATTATATGCTACCATACTGGATAATGGAATCCCCCTGTAGGACGAAGCCAATTTCAACATAAGAGAGTGCCCGTATGGAGGCGCACATTCATTGAGGAACATATGCAAACGGTTAAAAGGAGATGCAACATTGAGTACAATGCCTTGTGCTCCCTGACGTCAAACAGATTGTTGACCACAAAGCTCCAACGAGCTTTCCTATATGGTACTATGAGGCCAAGAGCTTTCTTGGTCGCTGTTCAAATGTGCATAGCTAGTAAAGCTTGTTGTGATCCAAACAGCTAAATGATAGCTGTAATGACACATCTTTGTAAAATCTTACCTTACTACGAGTGAATCCCTTAAATCTGGTTTGATAAATAACAATCAAAGATCTTGGAAGGATAAGATTTCCAGAACAGCAAAAAATTACCGATCATGTTTCCTGAGTGCAAGAAATGATTTGAGCATATTCATCACGTTGCAAACACATGATACAAATATTTAAGGATAATCCCTTGTGCAGTTTGTGGAAGCTGAACTATCAATGTCATAACCTCTACTTTTGGGTAAGATCTATTCGATTTTCAATAAAATAATAATTTAAAAGACTAATATAGCTTAAACTATCAAACTCCACTCGTATGCTCAGAAGAAATTGTTGAGCGAAATCATTGCTCAAAGTTCAGTTGCATCTTGAGTATTAGGCATCTCTAATGATGTCCAATTTGTGCCTTTCTTGATCCTTTGGAGTCATACTACCTTGATTACAAATTTTCAATCATGGTTGTTGTATCGACATCAATGTAATGTCTTTCATTGTGCATGCTTTTTGGTACAACTTATAAGTCGTGGTAATTCTTTCAGGAGGAGATTGTGAACATGTCACAAAAGGAGAAGAAGAAACGACGGGAGATGGAAAACCTCGTCAGTGAGTATCACAGCGATGTTGGATTTATTTAAGATAAACGTATTTTGTGAAGTAAATCAATTTATTGTTTTGGTATTTCTTTGAGAAACAAATATCTCTAAATTTAGACCAGAGAAGGATAAAGTTGAAGTCAATAGAAAGGGAGAATGATCCTGATGTCTCTATCGCAAAACTCGTTGACTGTGTTAAAGAATTGAAGATTCAGCGGTTTCGATGTGCGATGGAGATCAAGGTGCCCATTTGGATATGTTAGTTAATCCTGTTTTTACTCAGAAGGTGGTTCTTTACCTCACTCATTGTTTTTTGGATAGGGTTCACTAGTTGAGGCTGTTGCTCACCGGAGAAGTTTTGCTGAAATGAACATGGTCTCCATTGAACTTGAAGCTAAGGTATTCTTCCCTTCTTGGATCTTGATGCTGGAAACATGTGCTTTCTTATTTCATGACTTCTTTGTCCTGAAGCAGATCTTAGATTGATTTAAAAATTCTAGAAGACAGTATCTTATGAAAGAAATTGTTTATCACTACATTTGTTATTAAATTGCAGTGATTTTAAAAGTCATCAATTGTGATTAATCTACAATGCTTACCTCCTATCCTTTTTGGACTAGTTCATCTGTTTCTTGCACTGCAGTTTGGACCGTCTTGCTGATGTCATCAGCGCCGTTAAGTTTTATTTATATTCATGTAGTTTTTAAGTTTCACTTTACATTTAGGAAGCATTTGCGGGCTATCTGTTTTGTGATGTGGTGCTTCAAAGTGAGTCCTTAAGAAGTTGTGTGCTTGTGTAGAAGGCCTTACATGGAGGGACTGCCTCTTGAATTGATCATGCTGTGCACTTGTGATTTAAATCATGAGAAATACTCTTACTCAAATTTGAGCATACCTGAGTTATACATTGCTTTATAATTTTCTTTGTTGATACTGATGAAACAAAAGATTACTGAAAATCTGTAATAAAAAACAGGGGCACAAGCACTTTTCATCCCCTATTACCGGGTGATAATCCAGTGACTAACAAATGGATTTATTAGAAATACATGAATAGGATGGGTTCGAGCAATCCTTGTGTGTTCCACTTCGTCTGTTTCTAACTGGTGGATTTATTAGGCACACATGAAAGAAAACATATGTGCATTTGGATCCTTTTAGCGCACACCAAACACTCGTGTAAAAAATCATATGTTTTCTAGGTGGTTAACAGGAGTGATTCAAGAACCTTTATGTGATGTGAATGTTTCCAACTTACATGTGCATTTGTTGGTTTTATCATGTTTGTTTTTGGCCATTTTAGATGGCCTTTTAATTAGGAGATTTCATATATGGTGATTACTACTACTAAATGAAGCCTTTTCTTTTCTTATATTCTTTCAATCTATATCTTAATTTTTCTCCTCTTTATTTACTGGCCATTCTCTTTCTTTTTCCATTCTCCAACGTGCTACCTCTTAATGCACAAGATTTATATCTAGTTTACAAAATCAAAAAAATTCAGTATTCAGTTGTCTCTATCAGATGTTCACCAATCAGCATCATTTAAGATTCACAAGTTCAGTTGATTATTTGGTAAATGTGTATCTTGCTCTATTGCTTGTTCATCGCTTATAAATTGATATACCTGCTCAATGTTGTAGATGGTCCTGGCCACTTCTAGGCCAACTTAATGAAAATAATCCTTATGCTTTCCATGTAATATGATTTGTTGTGTTGTCAATATAGATTAAAGAGATGGAAAGCAATGTAAAGCAACAAGAAAGGTTTGCCATGCAAGCATCCTTGAATTTTGAATATCGTAAGTTTTTACTTTCTGAATGTGATTTCATTCTTTCTTCAATTCTGATCTTTCCGGGAACATTGTGTTATCCAGTTTCTTGCTATAATTAGATCTCTCTCACTTATTTTCTGGTTTCATTGCGAGAAACAATTGAAGGTTTCTAAGAGCCAATGAACAATTGAAAATATAAAATATAATTGGCTCGTCCAGTTGTCATATGAAGCTTACTATCAAAACCTGAGTTATTTGTTACTCCATTTTCACTGATTGTTTCTTCAACTAGGAAAAAAAGACTGTATACTGTAGTCCTGTATAGATGCTCAAAAGTACGCAATTAGAACTTTATTCTTTTAGTACCCTGATGTAGAAATTGTTACCTGCTAACTGATTTTTGTAACCTGATTTACATTTGAATTGAGTTCACAAGTCTGAATTGTTTCTATGCAAGTCTTACTATTATATTTTCCATGATTAGGCAAGAAAGAAGTTGAGGATTGTCGACAAGAACTGATAGAAGCCAAGAAGCATGCAGAATCAGTTGCTGTGATTACTCCTGAACTTGAGCGTGCTTTTCTGGAGGTTCGCTTCTAGCTTAAGTTATTGATAGTTTTAAAATTAATGCATTGTTTAATGTCTATACAATAAGCTTTTACTGTGTTTCCAGACACTTTTATGCGTACAAGATGATGAATTTGGATAATATTAGATAAGTACTTAAAAAGGAATTTATAATTATCCTCTGTACAATGGAATTGACCTTGCCAAGTAAGGATTTCCACCTTAAGGTAAATTCTGCTCCAGATAGCCTGCAAAGCTAAGAATTAGCATAATCATAATTAAAAAGTCACAGCCCCGCCAAAGGGTTTGGCAGAATATTTTTTTACTTAATTTTCAGAACACATTATTATATTCCCATATTCAGCCATCATCATTCAAATCAACGCTTCAAACCTTCCCAGGATATAAGTCAAATGGTTGCAGGTTCGTATACTGTTCTTGTTTAGCAGATATGTGCAAAACCCATGCTTGATGTCTCTTTGCTAATCATATCTGTAACAGTAGCACTGTGCATCCCCTGAAATATTGCATGATTCCCAAATATTGACTTCAAATATTATCGTCGAGATGAATTTTATCTTTTCAAATGTAATTCCCATCTATGCCTTAAAAAATCCAACTTATGGAGTGATATCTAAATATATTACCACATGTTTTCTAAGTTAACCTACAAGGCACAAGCTTTCTTCACTATGAAACAATCTAGAAACAGGCACCTCATATCTGGATGGATGTTGAAAGTACATGAGTGGAATCTGAAATAGTATTTGTTCCCACTTGGGAGTAAATTTGAGAATATTTTTCTAAATACTCAATGGTTTGGCCGGTTAAACCTAGTTGTAATATTTGGCATTCGTTTGTAGTTGATTATGCATAGATATGCTAAAAGATACCGGTAACTGTTCCTTAGTTAGCTTTCTTTCATCAGTTGGGGAGTGCTAATTGCTTGCTTGTTCCTATTTTATTTTGTGTTCCAGCTCAATTTGTTTATTTCTGATGCTTTTTATAATTTAGAAGTATATTATTAATTAGAAATTGAGACAAGCCAAATACCTAGGGAAAAAATTCAGCTCTTATCAGCACTATCAAGAAAAACTATAATTGAATCTATACATTTAGGGTCATATTTTAGTAGCAAATCAACAAGAGTAGTAGTAACAAAAAAAATCATCGTTGAATCTATACATGTAGGGGTCATATTTTAGTAGCAACTCAACAAGAAGAGGGAATACTACTCTACACCTTTAAACTCTTTGAAATCTTTTTGACACAACTTTCACTTTGTGTGCTTATTAATTTACTGAGCGAGTCATTGCTCATTTTGGAAATATTACTTGCAGATGCCTGTTACCATTGAGGAACTGGAAGCTGCAATTCAGGATACTATTTCTCAAGCCAATTCTATTCTTTTTCTTAATCACAACATTCTGGAAGAATATGAAAGTCGGCAAAGAAAAGTATGTCTCACTTTTTTTATTTTGTTTCTTTAAGATATTCTTTTTTGCTGGTGATTACTCTTTTCTTTTACACATTTTCATGTTTTCCTTTCTGTGGTAAAATGACTACATTGTGCAGATAGAATCTCTGAGTCAGAAACAAGAGATGGATGAGAAGGAACTACATAGCCGAGTAGATGAAATCAATGCTTTGAAGGTTAAGTGACCTGGATTGCCCTTCTGTATTTACAGTATTTGTTTCTCATTTGTTGGCAATAAAATTATATACGGATAAGGAAGTAAGGACTACAAAAATCACAAATGCTGATAGCAAAATCTGTCAGTAATTGCATTCATCTTCTAATGGTAGTTCAGGAAAAGCACCAATATGGAATTTACACATCATCGGATTACTCTCTGCCAATAGATGTGCAACTGGGATATAGTTTTAGTTCAAGAGGGTAAACATAAATGTTGCTATTGCTTATATGTTATCCTCCGTGGAATGGTATACGCAATTGCACATCTGTCAAATAGCAGTGGTTTGGGGACATTGATGTTTGTGTTGGGTGCATAAGCTTGATGAGCTCGGACCGTGATAGGGTTATTCCTGATGCTGCTTACCGTCTTGCCTGCGTACCCTTGCTTTTTAGTCCTCGGGCTCTCAGCATGTCTTGGAAATCAAACAAGCAATTAAGATTTGTATAAATAAAAAAATAAAGAGCACCCAGTGCACAAATTAAATCCAGTGGGAACTCCATGGAGTTGTATCTTTTGATTTAACAAGGTAGAGACAGAGAGTAACAAAAGTAGATTTTGTGAGTATTTTTCCCTTAATTTTCAAATTATTGAGGGATTAACAACGGAAAAAACAAAGTGATGTTTTGTATATCTGTTTACCAACTGATATAAAACATCTTTTATGTTCTACTTTACAGAAAGATAAAAAGTCATTTTCCACAACCTTTTTTAGTGGTGGATCATTGACCAACTTTAGAACTTTGTTTTGATTAAATTTACCATCATGAAAAATTTATATCCGTTGATAAAGTTCCTCATATATTTCTTCTTTGACTATCAATCACTGTTAACATATCTTTCGACATATTCTATCATCCAACAGTAATTTTTATTTTTCTTGATAGAAGATTAAGATATGATGGTTTTTGTTTGCTAACATGCTTGTCACACCTGATAGACAACCAGTGTATTCTGATTGTAGTCTGTCTGCAGGAAAGTTGGCTCCCAACATTGAGAAGTCTTGTGAATCAAATTAATGAAACTTTTAGTCGCAATTTCCAAGAAATGGCAGTGGCTGGAGAGGTGTCTTTAGGTCATTATCTTAAATCTATTAAATAATCAATTTTTAGGTGTTTTAATATTTCTTTATTTGATCAGTGTTTTTTTTTCCCTTTTTTCCAGATGAACATGACATGGACTTCGATCAATATGGGATCCTGATAAAAGTTAAGTTCAGGTAAAAGATTCTTTCATTTTGTCGTACTTTTTTCTTTCTCAAGAAAATTACTTGGTTGCAAGAAAATTGTATCATTTCTCATGAGAACTTGCTGCTGCTGCTGTTGATTTTACGTAATATTGTAGCAAACACGTCTTACCACTATGTACAAAAGGAGAGAGGAGCGATTCAGGCATGTAGGAAGTGCATGTTATGTGATACATTCAGACTTATAGTTTACTCAAATTCCATACTGCATGAATGGTCCATGGCATCCTAGTGATGTGGAGTTTGGTTGTGGATTTTCTTTCTGATACTATTTCATTTTTGCTTTATTTAATTTGATTTCCACTGTGATCACCAGGCAAACAGGACAGCTTCAGGTTTTAAGTGCTCACCACCAATCTGGAGGGGTATGTCATGTGGTTGAGTTTTTCTGTACACAATCTTCTAACTATGGCGACTAATTTCTTTTAACACCTGGTTTTCTAGGAACGCTCTGTTTCAACTATTCTTTACCTTGTCTCTTTACAAGACCTTACTAACTGCCCATTTAGGGTAGTAGATGAAATAAATCAAGGTTGGTTAAACTATTTAATTGTCCAAGTCTTCTTGTTGCAATGATATATGTGTATTGAACAGAGGAGATGATCTCTATTTCTTATTTCTTCCAAGGTATGGACCCTATAAATGAGAGAAATATGTTTCAACAATTAGTCCGAGCTGCCAGCCAACCAAATACACCACAGTAAGAGATTGCTTTTGTTTTACCCTTTTTGGTTGACCAGTTATTGAAGACACCTTACATGTTTCCTCAGTATATTCATGTTCATCACAATCATTAATAAATAGCAACTGCCTCCATTAACACTGTCAGCTGTTCTTACATTTTAGAATTCTTCAGTCCTCTGTGGCAAACGGTTTTTACTCTTAAACATCATTTAGTTGATCGATTCACCTGCCTTTATCAGTTGATTGCATCAGAGATGTGGGCCTCTTTGTGTTACTAAAATAACTAGAAATAGCTCGAAAAGTTCCATAATGTTTAGTTGCTTTCAAATGCTGTGCAGATGCTTCTTGCTTACGCCAAAATTACTGCCAAATCTAGAATACAGCGACGCCTGCAGCATCCTTACTGTAATGAATGGACCTTGGATTGAGCAGCCCTCAAAAGGTTAGCCATCCATGGTTCCAAGTACTTACACCCCTTTGTTGCAGCTAATCTGTTTTACAAGTTGACATTCTTGTGCCAATTTGCAGTGTGGAGCAGTGGCGAAAACTGGGGATCTATTGGGGCTCGGTTGGCAGGAAACCACTGCTAAGGTCCTCTGGTCTCGCGTGGATATCATTGTTGTAAATTCATCTTTAAGTAATTTTTTCTTCTACTCCTTGTTGCACAGTAGTCTGCTAAAAATTTGTTACTGTTCGATTTATCAGTCGCAATATGCTCCTTGACTATTAACGGTTGACAATATTTTGCTTAGTGGAGTATCCATATAATAAATAAGAGTTTTGTTGGTGAAGTTGACTATTAACTTTACATTTGGGAGTTTATTGATCTGTTTTAAATAAAAAGAAAATATCCTTTTCCAGTTTCTTCTATATCCCAAGCTTAAGATATATTATATGAAAATTAATTTTTATTTAGTAAATTGCAAAACTCCTATTAGTCCGAGGTAGACTTCTTTTAAGAACAGAAGTTTAGAGTAACAGTTCTGTCTACATATTACAACCATTCGAGACATTTCATCGATCAATTTTATTTACAAGTAGCTATTGCAATTCAAAAATCAGTTAATTTTGGACTTGCAAGAAAAATGTAATTTCACAATTGTAACAAAAAGTCGCTCAAGGTCTGGTTTACTTGTACGTTTATATGAACAAATGACAATAGCAAACGACACGTTAAAACCAAAGTTGCAATTCACCATACGCGCACCTATTTTTCGCATGACAGGCTAGAAATGCATGCTAGAATTTGATTATATTAAGCATAAAATTGCATAAACAAAAGATACTAGGCCGATAGTAAACTGGAGCTTTATTACAAATTTTAGCAGAGCATGTCTTTCTTTTTGTCCCCTTCTGCTAATAAGGGCACTGAAGAAGTTAATCGAATGCCAAAAATCTTTACAGGAGTTTTTGTATACTCTAAGCACTTGATGGGGGCTTGTAATCGAGCATATCCCTTATGTTTAACCGAATTGATGGCCCCATAGATGAGCATATATGGGCACTTTTCCAGTACACACCTTTAGCTCCTGATGGCTTGTTTGCTTCTACTGATCTCTGGAAAATTAACACAGATGGAAGCAAATATGTTATGGATGCATTTGGACCATGTTGGAGCACGAGAAAAGATACATTTTAAAAAAAAAAATTGATCAAATTTTACAGCATACCACAGCAGCAAGAAAGTTCATACTAAGATCTTCCTCTGAAAAATCAATCTTTCCAAAAGGCAAGTGAACAATCCCCGTTTTATCAGCTCTAAATTCTACCTTCCCCTTCTTAAATTCCTCTATAGCCTGCACTCAAAATCATATCAGCTATATAAAGAATTCAAGAGTGCTTACTTCAACAAAATTTATACTACTACTAGAGATCTAGAACATAGAAGGAAAAATGCTTTTGATGGCAAAAGGATAATGAATATACGCGTTAAGTTGTTAACAAATATTTTGCTTACTTTTCCAATACAGCAGTAAAATTTTAGCAAGAAATGCCATATGTTCTGAAATTTAGATGTCAACTGAAAAACATAAACTATTAAAAGAAATGATGCTGTACCTGTGGTATGTTTGTGGTTACAGTTCCAGCTTTTGGATTTGGCATTAGACCTCGTGGACCTAAAATTTTTCCAAGGCTCGCAACCTGATGGAAGTAAAAGGGAATATGTGAATTAGAGCTGAAAAGATCACTATACAGCCAAGAGCCAAGCTAAGAGAAGAACCAACAAATAACTGCATATTTCAGGAACAAATATATCTCAGGTGCCATGTACGCATTTTTTGTTTTGTTTTGTTTCGTTTTTTTTTTTTTTTT
>CAIGRP010087592.1:0-19107 GCA_903798385.1 Fraxinus cuspidata | reverse complement strand
CGGGATTAAAGTCTCATACTTAAAAGGTCAATCACTAACATCAGTGTTACTGGAAGGTGCTTGATTTCCACTTTTTGTTAAAAGAGTAAAATTTTATAGAACATACCAAACAACGAATATAGGTCTGCTAATTATAAAATGGTCGTTTTTCGAGAAAGAGTCGCATAAAGCATATAATGTTCCAGGATCTGATAATATGATGGAACATGTAACAGATCTTCATGATTTTCAAACTTCATTAAGACAACAGCTCCATGATAGAATAGTTACCCAAAAGTCATGGAATTAACCAGAAACATAGACACAGTGGACGGCATCGTGCTATAGCATGAACAACAATTTAACATACCCTCATCATATCAGGACAACCAAATTCCCAAGTTTTTGATTTACCTTTTCAGTGGTCTCGGTCATGACCGATATTTATCACGTGGCTACTTTTTTCCACAAAAAATAAAATTGGAACTATCAGAATAGTTTACAGAGGATGTCTTGAACTAGTAGTTTGAAAATTTTTTTTTTTTGGCAACTGGAAGAGAATAATGATGATTCTAATAAGCAGAGGAAATAGGCAATGTAGGGCAACAATCCATGTAATTAATGATGATATGACTAGCAGAATGATACCTTAGGCATCATATCTGGTGTTGCAATTAATTTGTCAAAATCCATGAATCCTCCTTTTATCTGTGCTATCAAGTCTTCCCCACCAACTAGATCGGCTCCGGCATTTTTTGCCTCATCGAACTTTTCACCTACAGAAATACAACTGTACAATAATGAGACTAACTAGATGATATAATTGTGTTTGATATAATTCGGAAGTGTGTATAGGAGATCAAAAACTGTTAATGCTAAGCTACGCATAAATTCTCTAACTGACCTCATAATGTATTCTGAAGCAGCATATTTGACACAAGTCCATGAAACAAAAGAAATGCAATTCTTTTCCATCGATAAACAGACTTTTTTATACTCCTTTGAACTTTCAGTTTTACAGACATCCATACAGAGGAGATAATTTTCATCTGAACTATTAATCCTACGAATATTTTACAATATCTCCCAATAATTCATGCATGTTTAGAAACTAAATATTTATCTGTATTGTTTATCATAACAACTATGTAGTCTCAGTAAGTAAAACATTTTCTCTTTCACCCAGCGTAATCACCTTTCAGGAGGAAAGTTCTGTGGTTTCTAGTCACGCAACAGATAATTTGGTCGTTGACTTCATTTGTATATAGTTCTACATGAATTAATTCTTGACAGATGAATAAGTTAACCCCTCAAAACATTATCCTCTTCATTTCTATTTCAAGTAGATTATATTGCATGGACAATGTAGATACATTAAAACTATTTATATATGGATAAAATATATCATGAGTAGTTAGACAAGACTTGCAGCTGATTTTTCCCATAGATAAGTTTAATGTGCAAACATTTAAATCATCTTTGTAAATGCCGTATTTCTTTAAGAGAATAAATGGCTGATGAATTCTTGATATGACCGAGCCTTGAATGGTTTTTGGGAGAGTGCTCAGGGTCAGCACTCTCTTTCCATCAATTGAAGTCTCGTTCATTAGGCTGGTTGAATTGGGATGTCAGTAGTGTCTTTTGTAATCTTCTATTCCTAGTGCTTTAAATAAGTATGAGATGCTCTCATCTGCAGAGGAATGTCATTTTCGGAACTGATAAAGAACTATAAATGTATGACACGTCGTCTACAAAAAAAGACTCACACATCATAATTAGACAAAAATATTCTAGTACCATAAAGAAAATGAATTACCTTGTGTAAGAACAGCAACTTTAACAGTCTGACCGGTCCCTTTGGGCAAATTAACCTGCAACACAGAAAAATTCATCCTACTATGGAACAGCTAACAATAGATTGAAACACATTTTACCAAGTAATGTCAGGAAACTTACAGTTGCCCTCAGTTGTTGATCATTATATTTCGGATCAATATTGAGGCGGAAATGGGCTTCAGCTGTTTCAACAAACCTTGTGCTGGCCGATTGCTTGAGCAATGATATTGCCGTTTTCAAGTCATACTCCATTTTGTTTTCTCTCAATTTTTGGATTTCCAAAAATCTCTTGGATCTTGTCTGATAATTCCAGCACCAAGTAAAATTATTTAGTCAGAAGTTGAAAGAAAGGGCAAGTTAGGAAGAAAGAACAAAGTATTTGATAGGAATACAACAATTTAAGATCCTACAACAATTTAAGATCCTCGAGCCCACAAATAAATCAGGCTAACTTCCTGAAGCAAAATAATTCATGAATCTCTTGACTACTCTAAAACCAAAGTTCTTCTCGGAGAAAGCACCAAAAAGAGGTATTAAAGGACAAAAGAAGAAAAAAGAAATGCAAAGAAAGCTGCCCACACACATACAACAATGGAGTTTTAGAAGTCTGACGTAAAACAAGACCATTTTGTTATAATTTTCCTGGAGGCAAGGGAAAGATTTTTTCAAAAAGTTCAATTTCAGGATCGTAAGCAAAAGAAATATTAATATAAATTTTTCTAAAGAGAAAACTGTCATTTTGGGTGATATATAGCAAGCAGAGAAGTCTATATGAGCATACTCTACCTCACAAATGTAAGCATAAAATCAACACTTCAAATGAAGCATCTAACTATATTAATACTAGAATATGGAGTTATATAACAAGAAACATGTATGTGATTCTAGGCTACTGAAGAGAAACCTAAGCAATAAGCAGCTGGAATATTATACTTAGTTTATTCTGTTTTTGAATGCAGCAGCCCAATTTAAAGTTTTTAAACCTTTCAGATCCAAGAAACTAAAAGGAAATCAAGCAAATATAGCCTGCTTGGGAGTTTTATTTTCCCTGGTTTTGACTAGTTTTGAGTGGCACCGTTTATGAGGGACTAGAAGAACCGATGTTGCTAGATTTTTTGAGCACCAATTTTTGATGGTTTAAAAATCACCCAATGGTATAGTGTAATTTTGATCGACTCTCTCAACCTACCAAATCAACAGTTTTTTTTCCGCTTCTCAAATTCTCTTCTAATTTTACCTTTTATAAAATAATTATTTTCAGCAAACATATTTTGTTTAATATTAAATTATAAATAAAAATATACTAACTAAAAAAATTATTCATAAGCAAAAAATTATAATATAATTAAAAAATTACTTATAAGATAAAAAATAATTTTGTGTAAAAATCTTGCTAATAAGACAAGAAACCACATATAAAATACAAAAAGTTATTTATAAGTAAAAAATTCATTAATGTGTAAAAATTATTTAAAAGTTCCAAAATTAACTTATAATTATAAAGTTTATATATAACTAAGAAGTACAAACATAAGTAAAATATAGCTTATAAGTAAATTTTTTCATGAAACAAAACCGGTGGATATTAAACTTTCAAAACCGGTGGATATTAAACTTCCAAGCATAGTTTGGACTATTTTAAAATCTGCTACTAAAACCACTCATAACTGATCCGCTCATAAATGTTCGGAAATGATACTTTAAAAATCGCTCATAACCGGTACTCTTGAACGCCGAGGCAGGCCCTTATATTTTGTGTGTCTGTTTATGAGTTGGGAGTGGGTTTATCCCTTTTTTCCTTTTGCGAGGGAGGAGAATGATTAAAAGTAGATATATGTTATACTATTTTCTAAGATATTTGGCAAACAAAAGAAATTATACACTAAATTGACAAATCCCTAGTCGTATAAGTATAACCACTCAATACAACCAAACCATAGAAATATTTCTCTTGACAGTAAAATTTTGGAACAAGAGCAAGAAACTACAGCATCAAGAGAACCCCCTCATGTCCATATGGTAATTAGATGCATATAACGGCAGTAAATAACATCGAGCTTCAGAAACAAGCCATAAAAGGGAAAAAGAGTAAGCAGAACTTATTCATATAAATCACTGGGCATACACAAATTATAAACCTTAATAACAAAATTTTTAAAGCAGAAACAAGAATAGGAAAATCAAGCAAAGCCCATATATGATCTCCCAAAAACACATAATTAAAAAAAAATAAATCTTTATAAAACATACTCTGTCCCTCTTCAAAGGCAATGCAGCCTTGCCTTTCTTGGGCCTTGTAGCAACAGCAACACCTCCACCATCAGTTTCCTGCTGTTCCACGACCTCCTCCGCCACCTCAGCTTCAGTTACCAAAGCCGCCGCCACCCCAAGTGATTTCAAGAATTGCCCATTATTAGACTCCCTGCTACACTGTAGCACAAGAGGGTAAACCGAGAAAGTTTTGGCGGAAGTAAAGAAAATTGGCTTTCTTGCAGTGGGTGGATTGAAGGAGAGAGAAGCAGACATGGTGGTGGTGGTGGGGTGGTCGAATTCATGGGAGTGAATTGAGAGGATTTTGACATTGGAGGGCGCGACAGCCATTGTTGAGAACTAATGAGTAAAGAATCTGTGATGATAGCCTATATATTTCTATCCATTTGGAATCAGATAAGGCTCAAAATATTGTTGCAGCAAAAGATGGGCTGTGAAGTGGGTGTCAAGCCCACAACATGTATGTGCCCAACCCGGAAAATACACAGAGCGAGACAGACAAGCTAAACAAAAATGGGGAAATAACCTCAAATTATATATATCTTTACATTAAAAAATATATATCTTTACATTAAAAAATAATTAAGACCTACTTATTGAAAAAAATAATTACGATCTCATTTTTGAAATGGAAACTTTTTAAAATAGAATTTGAGGTTATTTCCCCATTTTTGTTTAGCTTGTCTGTCTCGCTATATATCAACTCAATCCACCTTAAAACCTACCTAACAAAGTCGGTCATCATGTTGTCTTCAGAGGACTTTACCTTCAAAGATGCAAATAAAGCGAACGTACGATTACTTCACCACGACAACGCGATAGTGGCAATGACACTACTGTTGGTGGTAGTACTACAAGAATGGCGACCGTAGATATGAAGGTTGCCTGATGATGGAGCTATAGTTGACGATGGTCTAATGACTAGTAGATATGAAAGTGAGAGATGTGTTGGGTTGGGTTGGATTAGGGTGAGGTGAGGTGAGGTGAGGTAGGGTGAGAGGTGTTAACAACACAAGCTACCTTGAACCAATATAGTTAATCAATTTAAAGAGAAGAGAAGAGAAGAGAAGAGAAGAAAAAGAGAGGAAAAATCAATAATATATTGAGTTGTAAAAAATTAGGGTTTTTAATGAAATACACAAATTTATATATTACAAGAAAAGTAAGCAAAAAGTAAACCTATAAAAGAAGGAAGCTAAATATTATGCAATAATATTTATAAGGCTAACATTCCCTCTTAAACTCACGATGATACAACAAAAAGCAGTGAGAGTTTATCAAGCAAGAAGTGAAAACAATGAACTGGATGAGATTTCGTGAAGAAGTCAGCAAGCTGTAACGATGAAGAAAAAAAGGTAGAGAAATGGTGCCAGTCTATAGATGATGACGAATCAGATTACAGTCAATCTCAATATGCTTCGTGCGTTCATGAAACATAGAGTTGTGAGAAATCTGAATAACACTTCTATTATCACAATGCATAGGGGTTGGATAGGAAGAAGAAACACTCATGTCTGCAAGTAACCAACGCAACTAGACAATCTCAGTGGTAATGGATGTCAAAACACGATACTATGCCTCAGCAGAACGAGAAACAACAGTCATTTTCTTACTCTTCCAAAAATAAGGGAATCACCCAAAATATACAAAAATCAGTAATGGACTTGCTATTTGTGAGATTACTGGCCCAATCAGTATCAGAGTAGGCATAAAGCACTAAAGAGGAGATCGATGAAAATAAAAGACTCTAAAAACAAGTATCACGAAGATAGCGCAAAATATGAACTACAACTACCCAATGAATTGTAGTAAAAGCCGAAACAAACTGATTAACAATGTGACAGACATAAGCAATATCGAAACATGTGATGGTAAGACAAACTAGACATCCAACAATGGAGTGATATAAAGTGAGATTGGTCAACGGTACATCGTCGAGAGTGAATATCGAGGAATTGACTCAAGAGGAGTATCGGTAGTTTTAGTATCAATAAGTCGAACACGCTCAATAACATCCATAGCATACTTAGACCGAGAGAGAAGCTAACCTCTAGGAGAAGAAGAATCTTCGATCCCCAAAAAATATTATTGTATAATATTTAGTTTCCTTTTTTTATAGGTTTTTTTTTCAATTTCGACCGTGTTTCTTCTGCCTACCGCCTTCTCATTTTTTCTGTCTAATCCCCCATCTTTTCTGTGCCTGCGTGTATCTGCTTTAATAACAATCAATTTCAATTGTTTTGTTCCATTCCAATTCCAATTCCAATTATCGAAGTCCAATTTGCCTCCAATTCCAATTTTGCCTAGTTTTCTCTTTGAATTTCCTGCGTATTACAATCAGAACTTTCACAAGTTTCACTCAACTATGGGCTCTGATACCATGTTAACAACATGAGCTACATTGAACCAATATAGTGAATCAATTCAAAGAGAAGAAGAAGAAGAAGAAAGAGAGAAGAAAAATCAATAATATATTGAGCCGTCAAAAAATAGGTTTTTTAATGAAATACACAAGTTTATATATTACAAGAAAAGTAAACAAAAAGGAAATGTGTAAGAGAAGGAAACTAAATATTATGCAATAATATTATATAAGGCTGACAAGAGGAATAATGACTATGGCCAATTAATTGTTGGAGACAAGGGTTTAATTGTGAAAAACTGTGTGAATTGGATGATGGCGTGGTGGTTGTCTAAGATAGGGCGAAGGAGAAATTAGTAGTTAAAAACTACATGTAGCTGTAATTGTGAATGAGAGAGAAGAGGTGTGGTGGTGAATGTGACTAGTTAATTTGGTAATTTGAGACTTAAATATGTGATTTGCGACTAAATATGTTATCGTGATCTGTAAATTGTGACATTGCATGATTTATAACTAATACATGATCGCGATTATAAATTGTTTTATTGTCATTGAGATCTGTTTAATTAAATTATTATATGTCACAATATCTTATCAGAAGTTACAAAATGTGATCATATGATCTTTGAATTTTTTTTCAAAAGTTCGTTATTTTTAAATTGTATTTTGAAACATTTATAGTTATTAATTTTTCCCAACAAAATTTGATGTCATGGATTCTTTCTTCTAAACTTTTACAGGAAAATGTGAATAAAAAATTTGCTTTTGAGCCCCTGTTTGACACACATTTTTCCAAAATACATTATTTCATAACTCATTTTCAACCACACATTCTTCAATAAAATAATATTTTATATCACATCAATAACTTTTCCTTACTTTTTAACCACATATTTCTTATCATACCACTGTTTAAAATACATTCTTTTCTCAATAATATCTATCAAACACACTCTGAGTTTTATTGTAAACTCTAAATTTTCAATTATCATTGAAAGTTGGGATGATCAAATAAACAACTAAACTGATCAAATCGACTCAAGTCGGTTTCAGGTAATTTTAGTTATAAATTAGTCTTGTCAATTCGACTTGCGGGTTTTGTAATCAACATGATCCTATCCAACCCGTTGTAAAATGAATAATTTAAAGATTTAATCATTTTAAACATAAATCGAAATTTTAAAAAAACAAAAGGTAAAAATCAAAACCCTACATTAATTTCCAATGTTTTGAAAATCGGATCGAATTAATCGGTTTGATTAGAAAACCAATGAATTGATATGACGATTGGTTCGGTTGTATTCGAAATATTAGGTAATTTTCGATAAAATATTCGATTTGACCAGAAACCAGTGAACTTGATACGATTTTAACGAGTTTTTCGGCTACCTTGCCAAAAAAAGAAAGAAGCATATATAAAAGTTCTGCAATTGAGCTTCCCTAACTTGTCCAAGTTATGTGAAAAGTCCATCCACCAATTTGTATGTACACACACACACTATATGTAGAAGAAGTCACTGGAAAAATGAAAAGAAGTCGCTGCTAGAAAAATGAGAAGAAGAAGCTGTCGAAAAAAATAGAAGAAGAAAGGCACACCTCTACTTCTGAGTCTGCTTCTTAGATGGCTTTCTAGGTTTAAAAAGTTACTTGGCCTTTTATCTTTTGACTCATTTAGTTTTTATCTTTTTCAATCTTAGTTCGACCTTTTTACCCTTGATCCTCTTCATTCTCCAAGTTAATGATATGTTCGATTTTCAAAACACTGCTAATTTTTTCTCTCACACTATACTGGTAATTTATATCTTGACAAGCAAGCGAAATTTATTTTTTACTCTAATTTATGCTTGATCTTAAACTGACTTTGTCAATTTTGATTTCGAGTTGGGTCTAAAACCGACCCAAACCGACCCTCACCCACCTTTAATTGCAAGTTTGGTGATGGATTTAAATCAAAATGTCAAGTTAGTTACTACGAGTACTAAGAAAAAATTATGAGAATTTAACTAAGGTGAGTGCAATTTATGTTGGTAAACTAGAGTGGAAGATCAAGAGTATATAAGGATGAACGATTGGAGCCCACAATAGAATGATTGAAATATTTTTGGCGACTCTAGAAATTTTAGAAAATTTGTGTTTCGCATTGAGCGTCTTGATTACGTCTTAGTAGAATGTGAAACGTAGTATTATTTGAGGTGAAAACTTTCTTAGCCATGTTGGCAACTGTTGTAATTGTTGTTCAAAATTTATAAATTCGAAAGTGGAATGAAAAATGAAATTGGTAGCCAGAACTTTGATATATGCGACAGCAAGGAATTGCTCTATGCGACCGCACAGATCAAAGTGTATGCGATCGCATACACCCATGTAGGGATTCCAGCCCCGACATGTGTTTCTTCTATACTAGCGCAAGGAATTGTTCTATGCGGTCGAATAGAAGGAAAAAATAGTCGTTGGACTGCCATCCTTGTCTGAATTTTTGGGGGTTATTTGTGAAAAGTTGCAAACTTTTCATTGTTTTTTGTTGCCATTTCGTGGGTATTGCGGATATCTAAAAACATGAGATCAATACAAATACATTAGAAACATTATTAAATCCTTTATTGAGATAAAATCATTCCAAAACAAAGAATCAATATTATTTCATCCATATTCAAATACATCTTTGTGTTCTTAAAGTTTTGGTGGAAAACACAAGTGCTTAAGTGTTTTTCTATTACAAGGCTTGATAAATCTTACAAACCATTTGTCGAGAAATCCTTTAAGCAACAAATTCATCAAGAGGGGGCAAATATCGTTTGATGACAGTGATCTTCGTGTTTGAGCCTTTTGATTCTTCTATGAAATTGTTGAACATTTATTTCTTGGTTTTGGTTCGTGGCTTTCGTTTCAAATCTTTTTCTGGAGAATAAATTGAAGATGTTGATAATTATTTGCTTTCGGATTTTCTCCAACATCATTCAAGTGGAAGTGATTTTGTTGATGTTCTTGATCATTTGTTCATTATTTTCTTCTCCTACCCTTTTGTGTGGGAGAACGATGTTTATCCCAACAATCTCAAACGATACCTTTGCCATGGAGAATGGAATCACCAAGGCTTCAATGAAGTAATAAAATCCGGTAAATTATAACCTTGTCTTCTCAAATATTTCGGTAAGTCGAATTCTAATTTCGATTTCATCAGTATAAATGGTACGTATTTATATGAATATTATATGCACATTATCGGTATGATATCTCCAACAGCCTTAAGACGGATTTTTGTTTAGTGTGCATAAAAGATTATTCTGTTGAAGTTGAGATATGTACATAGATTATCATGTATTGGAATATATGCATTATAGAGCATACATGAAATCAAATGATGAAAATATGTTGATGAAGATCTTGTGTGTATATTAAATTACATTTGCAATAAGGATCATGATATTGCATGAATAAATTTAAATCATACTTTTGATGTATCGTGAATATGGTGAAAATGTTCCATTGCAACATTTGAATTGGAACAATTTATGTTTCATCAATTTGTTGAATGAGACGTTAAAATAATATAATTTTTCATGGGTAATGAATTTGTGTATTGTAGTGATTAAATGCACATAGTAGACAGTGACTCTACAACATGGAATATGTGTTTTTAAGACAATTATAAAGTGGTGTACCTTTATTGTCTAAATGTATTTTCAAAATCGATTTTGGTGGCAAGGGGTTTACCGAATGTTAACTTGTCAATAAAGAATTTATTGTTTATTATATGAAAGTCCATGGTGCATGTTTTGGTCGTTGAATGATTTAATTGTTGTAATGGATATTCTTAAGATAATTAGATTGCAACATTTCTTGGAATGTGAAAGTGCAATCAACATCCATGAAACTTTGATATTCCTAGTCAATGCGTGTTGACTAAGATAGAATAAACTTATACAATGTATGTATAAATATTTGGAATGTAAGTTGCTATTGCTTCACTTTGATTGTGATGATTTGGATATTGTCGAGATTAATAAAAGTCAGACAACGAATGACATGGTGAATTTGTTGTTTGATTTCATGTCTTCTTGAGATGATATTAACTTTGGTTAATAATGATAGCCTCAATTAATTTGATAAAATTAAATGAGATGATTTAAGCAATATTATATTTTCATAAGAGTATGGTAAATAAGGTGAATACGTACCCATGATTTGACATGAAATAATACTATATTGTGAAATGTCATAAATTTGATAATGCATATATTTGGAGAAAATGCAGTTCTTGTGAATCAAGATACTTAGTCCTTTTTATTGTACTATACGTTTAAATATGTGAAACCAATAAGTTGGTTTATGCTTGGAAACTCATTGTTGGTCTATGTGATGACTTTGATCAAATTGTGTGTAATCAAAGTAAATATAGTTGGATTGCAGTACATTGTGTGCAATTGAAATATATTGTGGATTGACGACCACTAATTTTGAAAGTACTTAAACTTTCACGAAGCATTTGATATGGACATTATCTATTTGATAATGAATTGAACTATGAAAGAGTTGATGAACTCTAAGTTTAAGTATAATCCAAATGTAGGGGTTAACATTAATGTTTGTGAACTTATGTGAGAAAGTTCAAAACTTGGGGATGCAAACTTTACAAGATTACATATGTATTCCTAATTAAGGAATTGTATGGGTAACTTAGTTTAAAAGTTACATTTCCTTGTACCTTAAAATTATAGAAGAATATCTGTGAAGTGAAAAAAGGTAGAGAGTCCTTATTATAAGGATGATATACACTAAGTCTAAAGTCGATGTGATAGGTTGAAAGCCAATTACGGCATTTGTTTGGATATGCAAAAACAACTAGAATATTTGAAGAATATTCATAAAGTTGAAATGCATTATAATATTTTAATAAAAAATTATTGAATACCCATGATTCTGAAATCCACTAGTAAATATGATTGACTTGTGTAGTCTTTAATAATAATCCTCCAACCGTAAGTGGAAATTGATAAAGCTTTACATAAAGTTAGTGAGAATCATGTGGCTTCGTAAGAAGATTTCTTAGTATGTGACAATTTGTATCTATCAAATGAATCGATCATTGGCTAGCTATATTTGATGAGGTACTAAGTCATATGTAATGGAAAGTCTAGATAAATGAGTCCAAAACAAGACTACATAAGGAAATTAATCAAGAGAGTAATAACTTTCCTAAATTATGTTAAGTCAATAAAGAACATCGGGAATGCTTCAACTAAAGCTTTGAATAAGGATTTAGTGATACCTACTTCGAGTAGGATAGGGTTGAAAATCTTAAATATAAAGATCCACCAATGATGGCAACCCTACATGTCATTACTTAACAAAGTAATTCTTGGGTTCAAAGGGTAATAACAAGTCATTCGATATGTGGATAGTTTCAGCATTATTATTCGCAATTAACCTTATCCTAAGTTTATAATACTGGTTGTTACTGAAGTGAGGGTTGAGCTTCAAGTTCTTAATGAAGTTCAGTATGGGGTACAAGTATCTCTAAAAATAACAAAAATCTTGGAAGAACTTTCACCTAGATAAACTTCAAGGTAGTACTGTCTCAATAGAGAGTTAGAGCTTCTCTCTTAAAAGTTTGTTGAAAAGGATGATCACAAGGCCATATTAGCGCTATGCGAGTTTGAGGAACTTGAGAACACGTAATACTTGTGTGTGCTCTTACCAGTATTGTCATATGGAATAATTGGTTCAAAGCTTCCACGCTACACTTAATTCCGACTTTACTTTGTTTGAATTATACTATGGTTAGATTCAAATCGAAAGATATCTAATCCTTATGCATAAGTATTGTATATTTTGAATATGAGATTTTATTGAATTTTGAACAAGTGGGGAATTGTTGTTCAAAATTAATAAATTTGGAATTTGAATGAAAAATGAAATTGGCAGCTAGAATTTTGATATATATGATCGCATATATCAAAGGGTATGTGGTCGCGTACACCTATGTAGGGATTCCAGCCCCGGCATGTGTTTCTTCTATGCGACCACAAAGAATTGTTCTATAGAAGGAAAAAAGAGTCTTGGAAAGAAAAATGAATTTGGTAGCCAGAGTTTTGATTTATGCGACCGCATAGATCAAAGGGTATGCGGTCGCATACACCCATGCGGGGATTCCAACCTCGGCATGTGTTTCTTCTATGCGACCCCAATGAATTGATCTATGCGGTTGCATAGAAGGAAAAAAGAGTTGTTGGACTGCCATCATTGTTTGAATTTTTGGTGGTTATTTGTAAAACGTTGCATACTTTTCATTGTTTTTTGGCGCCATTTCATGGGTATTGATGGTTATCTATAAATAGATAACACGAGATCAATACAAATACATTAGAAACATTATTAAATTCATTATTGAGATAAAATCATTCCAAAACAAAGAATCAATATTCTTTCATCCATATTCAAATATCTCTTTGTGTTCTTAAAGTTTTGATAGAAAACACAAGTGTTAAGTGTTTTTCTATTACAAAGTTTGATAAATCCTACAAACCATTTGCCGGGAAACCCTTTAAGCACCAAATTCATCGAGAGAGGGGCAAATATCGTTTGAGGCGGCGATCTTCGTGTTTGAGCCTTTTGATTCTTTTATGAAGTTGTTGAACATTTATTTCCTGGTTTTGGTTCATGACTTTCGTCTCAAATCTTTTTATGGAGAATCAATTGAAGATGTTGATGATTATTTGCTTCCGGATTTTCTCCAGCCTCATTCAAGTAGAAGTGATTTCGTTGATGTTCTTGATCATTTGTTCATTGTTTTCTTCTCCAACCCTTTGTGTGGAAGAATGGTGATTTCCCAACAGCAACAACCCATCTTTGCATCCTAGTGTTGCATTGATTTCTATATATTTCATCTTCAGCTTAACATCGTAGTGTGGTTTTTGCATGTGCATGATGTTCTTGATTTTCATTTCGTAAGCGAACAATATCATATGCAAATAATATAGTGAAAAATAACATTTTCATGAGGAAAGATTATTTACTTATTAAAATTAATCAACTATTAGCTCTAGTTTGAAAAATGCAAAATTAATTATTGGAAGTAGGTCTTCTTTACATCTAATTATCTATGAATATAAGCAATTAAAATTAAGCACACAAATCCCGAAATTTAATCAAGTCACAAAAGACAATAGGATCGTGAATCCACCATTGTTAACCACTTAACTTGCTTTAATTTTCAAGTGCCCGTTATTAACCAATTCTAGTTATATATTGACAATTAATATTCCTTATGAGTCAATTTTCGCTTTGAGCTTAACTTAATCCAATTTTTATCTACGACAATGAATAATGCGAATAAATAATGCCATACAAATCTAGAATAAAAATTAAGATTACGTATCTCCCGATTCATCTTTCGACCGTTTCCACAACAAGAATGGCATTTATGAGTCCATGGTCCGCCGCCTGGCTTCCGCCAAACGCTTCAAATGGATTGAAGAAATTCTCGAACATCAGAAGCAATATAGACACGATATTTCCAAGGAAAACTTTTCTATCAGGCTTGTCAAATTGTATGGACAATCAGGCATGTTTGAGAATGCGAAAAAAGTGTTCGGTGAAATGTCTGAGAGGAATTGTGAAAGGAGTGTGAATGCCCTTTTGTCAGCTTGTGTGAATTCGGGGAAACTCGAGGAGATTGAGGGGATTTTTTGAGAAATGGAGATGAAGTGGAAAGTGAGACCCGATGTCGTTTCATATAATAATGTGATCCAAAGGGCTGTGTGAGATGGGGGAGTGGGATAAAGGGTTGGGTATGGTTGATGCAAGATTGTTGCAGAATGTGGTGGATGGGTTGACGAAGGATTCAAGGATTGAAGAGGCTAAGATGGGTGTTTAGATGGGGAGGTCAAATGGTTACTGCCATTATAAGTTGGAGCTGCCATCACAAGTAGTTTAATTACTGTGACTACATTTTTTATCCATGGACTTTGTCTTTGGCTTGAATGAATGTTAAGTTGAGATAGTTGAATGAATTTGAGCTACTACATTGGGAAGTGCTCTAAAGTTGACAGAATTTGTTTATTTCGACCTCATTTAAAGACTAAAAGTTTTAGACAAAATGTTTTGCAGTCTTTCCACTTATGTTGTAATACAATTGAAATGCATGCACGCTGCGTCTTTCCCTTAATACTTACTTTTGCCTTGAATTCATTGCTATGTATGATGAAACTTTATGCACTTTTGTTAGGCTTGCCAATGAACCATTTTTGAGCATGTAATGGTAAGAAGATAGATGTTAATTTTGGGTTGAAAAGTGTATATGATTCAAAAAATGTATTTTTATTCATTTTTATTTTGGATTGTATTGGATTATATTTTCATATGTATAAAATTTTATATTTTAGTGCATTTATATATTGATTGAAGTCTTTTAATATAGATTAATTAAATATTAATAAACAATCTTGCTATAATCGCTCAATATCCGTGGCATTGAATTACCCAAAGTTTCCTCGAATTTGACATTATCTAGAGTCTTGATCATAAACAGAGTTGAAGCGGCCGCCGTATGCATTGAGATGGCCAACTGTGGCAAATAGGTACAACTTTGCACCAAAATTGCTTGAGGTAGCCATTAAGCTTACGGCGGCCTCACTCCACAACTATCCAAGTTGTGCAGCTTGGTCCCTAATCGTCTAAAAATGGCAATTTTGATTCTTAAACTGCAAATGTGCATAACTTTAGATCCACAAGTTCGACTTGTAATCGAGTTTTTGCATTAAACTTAAAATTCAATTATTTCAATATATATAATTTGTTTTATGAAACTCTTTGTACACATTTTTATGCAATATTTCCTCAAATACTCCTTAATTTCTTGTTTTGCTTCTTTTGGTTATTTTATATCTAAACTTCATTCATTTTACATCGAACATCTTCAAATTTGAGGTTTAAGCTACAATCACAAAATATACACTAATATCCGTGGAAGTTTGCCCAAATAATCAAATATTAAGAAGATTTAAGAGTCTAGATAAGTGTGTAAAATACACGTATCAACACCTCAAACTCACATATTTGTTAGTCCCGAACAAAACTATCTACTTAATTACTATAACACAATAAGTAAAATGAAGATCACTTTGTCAAATAGCTCACCAAGAAGATTTCAAATTCATAACTGAGTAATTCATAATAAGCTTCCAAGTAATGGCATAAGAAAGAATTTAACTCATTATATACTTCACCGTCGGTGTGTGAATATCCTACTCCAATCCGGTCAAAATTGCATAAAAGAATCAATTTTCAAGTTGGTTCAATCCCACCCGTCATTGGTCAAATCTTATCATTTTCCTCTTAAACGAAGCAAACACCCTCAAACTTGATGTTCATTCTCTCCCCCATGGTATTACTTCTAAACTCTGCTTTCAATTCACTCATTACTTACCATCTCCTTTATTTTGAGCGTCTCAGCCTTCAAGCTTTCACTCAGCGATTCAAACTCACCAATTATCTAGATCTCCACATTTAGTGTCCAATACTTAGTTAGGCTTGCAGTTCATCTCTTGTTTCATGTACATGCTTTTACCCCTATCTATAACTTACATTCTTTTTCTCTATCGAAATATTTATTAGATGTCCTAGCGGGATCTTTTAGATGGTAGCTTCACAAAGTTGCAGCTTTTTTCTTTTAGGACGAATAGTTGGGATTAGATGCAACTTTTACCCTTTCAGAAAGGAATACTTGGGATTAGATCTTTAACGAGTCAATACATAGATTGGGTTTGTTAGCCAAAATCACTCAACACACGTATAATTCACGTAGGAATCAATACATATCCTACTAATCCCTCTATTAATTCAATCACCCAAGCTATTTTCGCACACTGGTTAAGTGATTAATGTATTTCATCATAGAGATTTAGAATAATTACAACATAGAGAACCGACTCAAAAATCCATCATCTGATACAACAATGTTCAAACTTAAATAAAATTAAAAGTCTCTATATGTTCAGTAGCAGGATCTCGTATGGATAAGTAACATATATGAAATTGAGCACTAAGTAGCATCAGCCGATAACATATCATAAATAAAGCTTAAAGTCAAACACAAAATCATCGTTAGTTGGCAAGACTTTTCAACTGAGTAGCACACAAACACAAATCTTGAATTTCTCAATTTTTTTTGGTACATATTGTAAAGAAATAAAATTAGTGTAATTTTATTAATTATAGGTAAAACCTGGACTTGAATGCATTTGGAGCCAAAAGAAAAAAAGATGATTATGAGCTTAATTGGTGTTAGTTTGAAGCAATTAAAGACAAATCAAATTGCGCGTAGTAGATAAGAAGCATTATGAGCAATTGGAGGAAATTCACAAGTTTTGGGGGTGAAATTTAACTTTTGGAAAGTTAAGGAACTAATTTGCACACTTTTGAAATTTGAGAGGCTATTTTGAATTATTATGAAGTTTTGGCGACCAATGTGGAAGCTTTTGAAAGTTTCGACATCAAAATTAAAGGTTAGAACGAAAAAGACCAAAATTGGACAATTTGATTGGGAACTAAATTACAACTTTGTGGAAAGTTCGGAGTTGATCTCGGTTAATAGGTGTTTGCAAACCACGCCTAGACCGCAGTTTGGGCCCCTGTCTTGTTTGCCATAGTCTGGTCCGTCCAATTGGGATATGCTATTTTTTCTATTGTTTAAAATTCTAGATCCGCTTTAACTTTTTTCTAAGCATGAGCCCCTGTTTGATTGGGATTAAAATTAGATTTGTAGTAGATTTTGATAAAAAATTATGAAACGTGTGGTTAGGGCTGTCAATAGATTGAATTTTGATTTAAATCCGATGAAATTAATGGGAGATGGATTCAAAGTCTTAGTCCGATAACCCGATTAATATTAGAATCCAATAATCTATTAACTAATGATCAAATATGGATATAGGTCAATTCGATCCTATTTGTCATAAATAATTGAGTCGGTAAAATATTTTTATGCCATGTTATTTGTTACTAAAATAAATAAATGAGAAAATAAATAAATTTATAATAAAAAAGTCATTAAATTCAAAGTATAAAAAAATTGAAAAAATTATAATTATTAAACCGGTAAAATTGAAAAATAAAATAAAAATAAAATTCCAACATTATTTTTTCCTAATTTCTTTAATTTCGGATCGGATATCCGATAACATAGCAAAATTACGGGAATTCTTTCGTGATTGAATGCTATTGTTTATATTGATTTATGTAAGGATATAGTGAATTGATTTAACTGCTTAGAATTAATTTGAACTAAAGAGATAAGTCAATTAATTTAGAAGATTTTGATAGGATACACATAATTAATTATTGTTGAATTTTGGTAATTGAAATTAAGGGGACAACTATGACGAAATTGCGAGTCCTAACACTTTTCCTACCTAAGTTAAAATCCTAAACTGATTCTTGCGCTTTATTTATTTACTTTTTCCCTTATATTTATGTTTTAAAGAATAAATAAAAGTCAAATTTAATTGTCTTTATCCAAATAGAGGCTAGAAATAATTACATCAATCATTAAATAGTAGCACTCATGGGAACGATAATCCAGGTCCTTAAATTTACTTTATTATTTGTTAAATATATAATGCACTTTGTGATGTAAATCATGAGACAATGCGCATGTATGACAATATCATATAACCATATTTAATCTCAAGTAGTTCAACCGAAGGACAATGCACATGTAAGTTAAGCATGACATATCCCCATTTGATAATCTTTACATGTCCCCATTTCATCATTAAAAAATGGAGTTCGACCAAAGCGTTGCTCTCGCTGCAAGAAAGACCGTGGCTGGAAAACAAAAGAAAAGAGTGTTGAAACCTCCCATGAAATTTAAACTTTATAATTTGTCAAAATTTTCATGTCAAATCACTAAAAAATTAATTAACGCGGAAGATACCTTGATCCATTGATTTGTAACTTGAATAATGAATCTCGAATCTTGATCTTTTATTCTTCAATTTGATTGCTCCAACTTTTTTCTTAATTCTTGATTGTGGGTTTATAGATTTTCCTCTTCAATATATTTTCTCTCGTATTCTTGTGTTGATGGGACGACACAAAGAATGAGAAATTCACATATGAATTGAGGACCATAACCCTATATATAATTCCATATGTATTCGGCCAATCGTCAAATACAAACCCTAATGGATCCGGTCTCTACACATATAGTCCGGTCCACACTTTATTTAGATGCCCAAAACTCAATTACTTAATTCTTTATTAGATCACTTAAATTTTGGGCTTAACTTAAGATAGCACTTATACAGAATTAATTTCATATGCCCACATGACAAATTGAATAATTTTCCAACAATCTCCCACTTAGGCCACATATGTTACCTTATAAATGTTTATAACCTTATGAGTTCAAAACTTTTGCTATCATAACCAAAATCATCTCTAAACAATCTCGTCCATTGATTATATCAATATAGGATCAAAGCGGTCTTCGTTACAAATATCATAACTAAACCCTCAATGGTCACGTATATCAATACAATCAAATGACATAGATCAAGTGTGGATGTGTAGCATGGAAATTTATATGCAATATGATCCAAACATGCATATTTCCAACTAGTCATACCTTATTCTTTAATGAGATCAACCATAAACTT
>CAIGRP010087574.1:0-24286 GCA_903798385.1 Fraxinus cuspidata | reverse complement strand
TCAATGGCTTTTATCAAGTCTTGGATCTTATCTTGCTGAATGACAGAACCACGTATACCAACAAAAATTTTAGTTTTTATAAACATCACGCTAAGACGATTAGATCGTTCCCATTTTTCATAAAGCACGATATTTGCCCCAGTGCTGGTATCGGTGATTTTAGGTGGTTCGTATTTCCTAATAATATAATCAATATCCATCCACCCTAAATGGAGAAGAATTCTCTCCTTCCATATTTTGTAGTTACCACCCTTTAATTTGTGAATATCACAACGAATATTAGAGAAATTAACAGGTTGTGAAGTTTCATAATATTAAAATTGCTTATATTAAAATTGAGGTTTAATTGAATAGATTGCATGTTTTGCCAATGTAATTCATTCTAAAATTGAATAAAATGACATAAAAATTGCATGTGGGCAAAATTTTTAATTCAAGCATATTCAATTATTCCTTATGATAGAATTATCAAATTATGCACTTAATTCATAGTTAAGTTAATTATGAAAATAAATTGATATTCTATTCTAAAACAAACTTTATAATAAAACTATCAAATTATGTACTTATTTATAATTCTTGTGGGCAAATTATGAGGTAATTTGATATTTTATTCTAATTAATTATATAAATATAATAAAAGTTCCTATGGGATAAATTTTATCATATAAAGTACATTTAATTACAATTTAATATCTTTACGTGATCTTAAACTTAATATATAATTTTATTTAATTAAACATGTTGTGGCTAATCCCCAATTAAATAAAACTATATAGATCACTAGACATTAACTATTTTATGCATAAACGATTAACTCCGTATGAGAATAAGTCTAACAGCACAATATTAACTAACATGTTATGATTATGAACAAAATATTCTCATAAACATTAAAAATTTCATAAAATAATTTAACTAATCATAAAATTGCATATATTACTCTTAAACATAAATTAATTAACAAATGGAAAAATTAAGTATATAAATGGGTATATAAATAAAGTAAATGCCAAAGAACAAAACTATATAAAATTGGCCCAATAAATTAAGTCTGCAAAATCGGCCCAATGCAAACTATAGTTCATGGGCCAATTATCAATTGCAGGACATTTCATAAAATATTAATTTGCCCAACAATTATAACCCAATAATTATGGCCCAGTAGATAACCATTTTCCAGTAAAAGGAAACATGTATATTTTGAAATTAACATAGTTGTCTTCATCTTTCACCTAGATCCAAATCAACGTGCTTCTGACCCGCCTCAAATTTAACTCTCTTAATGTCAAACCTCTAGTTTAAAAATACACAGAGGCTAGAAAATCGATTTATGGAGAAATCTGAGTTTATTTTCAAAAAATATTGGCGAGAAAAGATAGAGTTTTGCAGATTGATGGTAAAACACCAAAGCAGAGGTAATATCATGGCTCTGATGCCAAATGTAAGACTAAAAATCGATATACTACTTAAGGCGGAAACAGATCGTGAAAATTGAATGCCCATAGATCGTACCTCAAGTCATTGGTGTCGTTCCAAAAGCTTTCCTTTGTTCCAGGTGATGGCACTTCCAAGCTTTCAACACTCTTAGTTAATGGTATATGCTGTATTTTCGATGGTAAAGCTTAGGGACCAAAACCCATCCATTTATATAGTCAAAACATTCATCAAGTTATGGCTTAAGTTACCAACCAATTGATGGTGAAATTGAATTCCATAAATGTTGAAACTGTTGAACTGCTAAAACTGAAAACCCCATGAATATTGGACCATCAATATGACCGTTGAAGAAGAGACTTCAACGAGAATTTGTTACATCCCTCTCTATTGCGAGGCATTTTCTTAAGCTTCAAAGCTGAATGTTTTGGTCCCCAATTTTCCATCATTCGTCCGAATTCACTCAGTTTCCATCCAACTTGTGCAAATCGAATTTTCTCTCTCGTATTTGACATCCATTTAACGAGTTTTTTTGAAAAAAAATAAATTTTGGAATAGTGAATTTGGGAGAATATGTGGTTAAAAAGTAGGAAAACATTTTGGATTTACTTGTAAGACTTTATTATGTGAATATGTAATTGAAAATGAGTTTGAAGGGAAAAAATGTTTTAATTTAATTGTTGTCAAACGGGGGCTAAATCAATATACAATAAAATCTGCGACCACTAAAGACCCATTTAGTAGCGCTTCTCCTTTTATTTCTTATAAAAAAGGCTTGTTGAGAAAACTATTTAATTAGTGTTTGAAAACTAATTTCTAAAAGAATTTTATTTTTCAATAAAGCTTTTAATGAAAATCACATTTAGGATGTGTTTGAGCCACATTATTTTGGAAAAATGTATTCTGAAATAGTAGATTGATGGAAAATGTGTAGTTGAAAAAGAAGGAAAAGTTATTGATGTAATAAAAAATATTATTTTATTGTAAAATGTGTAGTTGAAAATGAGTAGAAAAATGAGAATGAAAAAAATAATGTGTACCAAACAGAGATTAATCAATTTCCCTTAAAAGTTCTTCTAATTAAAAAAAGTAATTTAATAATTTAATCAAATGGGATCAAAAGCAATCTTTAAATCTTAAAAGTTGCTTTTAACTTTTCAAAAATTGTACCAAATGAGCTTCAAATCTTTCATCTTCGGTGAAAATACTTTCACTTGCCAAAAATGAAAGATGTGTCGAGTATCGAAGGAAAAAAGCTAAAGGAGGTTTAAACTTTTTGACTTTTTGAGGTGAACAAATCTTCAGCAGATTTTTTAAGGCAGGGAAAAAGGGCTCTCACATGCCAAAACTACAAAAGAATGACAATGAATAACAAATTTTTTTAGTTTCACTACAATCAAGATAGATATTACAAGTTTGTTATATATATATATATATAATGACTAAAGAATTTTTTTTTATGAGTAACAACAAAGATAATCAAGATAGATTTTACAAGTTTGTTATTGATATAATTCAAAAAAAAAAAATATTTTAAGTACGGTACTAGATATCATTCTTACAAATCACCACATAACAGTATGGAAAAATGGTTCTCACATGCAAAATTATATAAAAAATGACAATGACTAATGGTTTTTTTACGAGTAACAACAATTTTAGTTTTATGATAATCAAGATGGATTTTACAAGTTTGTTACTGTTATATATATATATATATATTATTATTTTTTTAAAGTAAGTAGGGGACTACATATCATTCATACAAATCACCAGAAAACGGTAGGGGAAAAGCGTTCTCACATGCAAAATTACCTAAAAAATGACAATGACTAATGATTTTTTTTTACAAGTAACAACAATTTTAGTTTTATGATAATCAAGATGGAGTTTACAAGTTTGTTGTTATCATAATTCATGTCCTTTTTATTCGAAGCACGAGGCAAGATATCATTCGTACAAATCACCACAAAACTGTAGGCGACAGAAACAAAGGAACACAGTTCCTCCAACAAATTAATTGCCATCTAAAGCAGCATAGGAGCTAACATGTGGGCCACCTAATTTCTATATTATATAATAAAATGAATAAACCACATTGTAATAAAGCTACGATATCAAGATAGATGGCTGCATTAGGAGCAATATTAATCGTGGATTTTGTACTAACTTTAAAGGGGTCGCGCTAGACCACGCGAACCTGGAATCCATGAGACTTTCCCCCGGTTAACCGTTCTTTTCAAACTCTTTTTTCTTATATTCATTTTTAGAAACATATTTTGCAGTTAAATATTGTTGGTAAATTCAAAATGTTTTTCTTACTATTTAATCACATATTCTCCAAAAATTTTATTAGTCAAACGCTCATTTAAAAAAAATAATAAAAGACTGTCAAACTTTGGCTTTGTATTTTATTTATTTAATCTCAACAAGAAGTCCAACATAAAAACCTCATACTCCCCCTGTAACATCTTTGAGACTTCAAATAAAATCCAAAACAGCTTATAAGGAATTAATGATAATATTTAAACACACAACATGGTAATTATTACAAAACAGGGGCTTCGTATTTTTTTTTTATTTCCAAATAATTATATTTAAATCCTCGAAAATAGAAAGTTCTAAATCGGGACTAAATTGCAACTGTCAAAAGTCCAAATCATGCATGTTTTAAACTTTTTAAAATTGCAATTTTTCTTCCGTACTGCTTCGAAACTTCAGATAATCCCAAATCAGCTTATGAGCAATTAATGATCTTATTTTTCACTAGTTATAAGTAGTTCATCATTTTCCCAGTCAAATGTATATTAATTCATATTGTTTGTACTTACATCCTTGAAAAATTGGAGCTTGTCATTTTCTTTGTCAAACATTTTTCAAAATATTTGTATTTAAGTCCCTGAAAAATTGTAAATTAACACAAAACTTGTAAAACTTTACAAATGAGTCACGTATCATATTATGTAAAGTTTCGGGTATTAGAATGCAACCTTTTTTTCTGCCCACCAATCAAGCCCCAAACTACTTGTCGATCTTCTAGTTTTCAGGTGTTGTGCATGCATTGATTTTGTTTTTTATACTTCGAGCATATGAAAATCTTGATTCTTTAAGTTACGAGAAAGAGAATTTGATCCATCGTCACAAATATATCCTAGAATTTTTAAAAATTAACATCCACAGTTAATAGGAAACTGGGCAAATCCGTCGTGAATTGAATTGATTTTGGAATGAATATTTTCAAGAAAATATTAAGAAATTACAAAAAGTACTTTGTTTTTAATTCTCCTTTCTAATCATAGGATGTGACAAGCAATTATTAAAAAACTACAAACTACGTTCTATCTCCTTACTATTGAAAGAAGTACAATAATTGAATAGGCAAATAATTGTTCGAATAAAAACTATTGCAATTATTTTCAAATTCTTTTATTTTTTATTTTCTTTTTTAGGTAAATGGACCACATAAGTCATTAAAGTCTCAATTTGATTTTGTTAAAAATTAATTTTTTTAATAAATTTTGATAAAAATTAATAAAATGCGAGATTCAAAAGTTGATAAAAGTTGTAAAACCCATGAAATATATGGTTAAAATTAATTTTGATTTTTATTATTATTATTTTTAGTTTAACTAAAGAAGGACTAAAGTGGCTAATGCAAACTTTTCACGGTAGAACATGAACTTCCGTCAAACGCTAATAGTTTTTAATGATATTTTCATAGCGAAGGTTGGCAAGTAATTGGAGAAATATTCGAACAATTAATGTATTGTTATATTAAAGTAAATGGAAAGCTTGAGCAAGGCTGTCAAACTTTTTATGTGGTTTATGTCATTTGATCATGAGTTTCAATATTTAAAAGTGAGATTTAGAGACCTCAATCTATTTAATTTTGTGAATTTGGATGACACTTAGTCTATGCTTGATTTAAATAAAAATCAATTTTTAGTAGATTATAAAAGTTGATAGAATGTGTAATTGAAAATGTGTTGATCTCATGAAATTTGTATTTAAAATTAATTGTTGACTTTAACTTAGATTGTATCCAACTTTTTGGTCGAACCAAACAAGTGCATAATCAAAATTATGAATAGTATGTCAAAAGCGCATGTAACTCAAAGCTAGAGAGGACAATGCTATTAAAACACTTAACATTTTTGTTCAATTCAAGTGAAAAATCACTTAGGATTTTAATATCTATATCGATAGGGATGGCAATGGACCGAGCAGAGCCCGGCTTGGCCCTATTACCCATGAGCTCAGCTCATTCCTCGAGGGCCAATCTCAGCTTGGTCATCGAGCTCGTGGCTTGTGGGTTGAGCCGAGCTTGGCCCACGGGCTCACTGATTTATTTATTTTTTTGGACAATTACTAAAATTTTGAGTATGTGGAATTAAAAATTACATACAAACAACTTGTTACGTGTACAGTTTTTTTTTTTAAATAAAAATAGTATTATAAAATAACAATTTTTATTAATATGATTAAATTAAATATAACTTACCTGACGACACACAATTTTGATATATTTATCTTGTAGTCGAAAATGAACGTCTTGTTAATCCTTCACGCACATTAATTCTTTCAAAACATCTTTTTTCAGTATGTTCCTAACCTCGGACAGAACCCTCTTACATGCACTAAAAGCAGACTCTGAAATTACAGTACTAATTGGAGTTGTTAGTAGGTCTTTTCAATGGATCGTTCGTACTTTCGCCAAAAGTCAATTATTTCTTCTAAACTTTTCCTAATTGCTGCATTATTGATCATATGATGATTAAAGTAATCAAGTAATTTAGCAGGCAATGGATTTGGACTTATGTCCGATGTCTGTTACTTGTGGTAGACATATTAGAAGAACATATTGCATCATATCTATATGTGTTAATGCTTTCAATTAAATTTAGTATTTCGGTTTCGTCTTCTTCAAGGTTAGCCGGAAGAGTAAGTGCAAAGGGTGTCCGACTAATATTTGCACTCACTCGTTGTGCATATAATTCATACATTTCGCATAAATTTTTTTTATAAATTTTGTGTCAAAAGTCAAAGCTTTTAAAATTTGATCAATCACATATTTAGTACCTGATAAATTGGATCATGGCCCATCATGTATGCCAAATGCAATAATAAAGGCAAGTCTTCACAATATTTTCTAAACTTTAATTCTATAAAAAATATAATTTCACTAAAACCGACATTTTTGTATTTATCAAAAGCCCTTGCAATGATATAAGGACATTCAAGTATCATACAATTAGTGGAACATTACATTAAAAATAAAATATTTGTAAAATATATTTTAATTTTAAAAGCTAAATTCCAGTCAAATTTATTTAAAATAGTGTCATCATTATATCTAATATGCCTACTGTTATAAAATTCAATTATTAAATGTTCATATCCTTCACATAATTTCAATAATAAATAAGTTGAGTTCCATTTATATCCTACATCACTAACATATGTTTTCGTATTCGTCGCTCCAAATTTAGCACAAAATTCCTCGAAAGCTTGTTTTATATTAGGTGAAATCTTAATATATATTAGTGCAACTCTAATTCTTTAATTTTATTCTTAATATGTTTCAAACCATCTTGGACAATTAAATTTAAAATATGACACACACAACTAACATGAAATTAATAACCACTGAAATCAGGTTCTAGTACCATAAACAACTCATCAACAACTGGTTTATTAATACTAGCGTTATTAAATATAAATGAACAAATTTTACTTTCACAATGATACTCTCTAATTATGCTCATAATAACATTAAATATATTATTAGCGTTGTGAGAGTACTCAATTATTTTAAAATCAATATTTTTTTACATACAAAAAAGTGGGTCTATGTAGCATGCAATTACAACTATATACCTCTTTTATTAATCAATTACCATAAATTCGAAGTTTAGGATATAAGACCAGTATATTTTTGTAAATTAATAATCAATTGTTTTTTGTATTAAGGAAATATTCTATTTGATAGTTACGTGAATTCGACCCTAACAACACCTAGAGGAGATGAATAACGTAAATGCGGAATTAATAATATTGTCAATTAATATTGCAACAAGTCACAATAATTAATTAATCTAGATCCGGTTCACATGAATTAAATGTAAACAACACAAGAATTGATGAAGGGAAAAACATCTAACTAGGTAAAAACTATGGGACCAAGCCGTAGTATCCACTATAGACAATATGAACTTACAATAATATCCAGTCTAGAATTCTCATTGGACTCCCTTACCTTATTTTTGTAATCTCCAAAATTCGTTGGATAGTGTTTCCCCGCATCAAATCTCAATCTTCTGGAATTGTCTATCTTTATATGGATCAACCAAGAACTCATCCCTCTTGTAATATTTCTGGGCTCCTAGTCCACCTTCTTGAATCTCCAGAATCTCTAAATTCTATTTAGGAAGTAGATATTTCGATATGCAATTTCAATGTTTTCTCCAAAACCCGAAGTTGATTAATCTAAAGAATCAAATGATTAATCTCAATGGTTAGATGTGTTCTTGGATCATGGAATGATGTTGTGAGGTTGTATTATAATGATCAACCACACAAAAAAAAATGTAATGGACATTAGGTATTTATAATATGAAGTATTTGGGTAGAATAAGATAGATAGAACTCTTGAAAAATGCGAACTATGATTTTACTAAAAATATCGTCGCTTGAGCACCAGGCTAGAACCACACAAGTGACGGAGCGTCACTCAAACGATAAGCGGATGACAATTTTCTATTTTGGATGCTCTAGCATCAGCTTGGCGACATGCTAGCGTAATTTCGAAGATTTTTCTCTTTTTTCCATTCTTGAACCAAAATCTCCTTATCCAACTAGACAACTACCAATCAATTTCCTTAACTTTTGCAACTCATTTAATACAACTAATTTGTCTACAAAATTGTCAATAAAATTAAAAAACTAACAAACTCCTCATTTAACATTCTATGACAAAACTACAAAAATACAAGTCAAGAAACTAAAAACACAACTAATCTACCCAAAACTCAAACTAAATGTCCGAACTTGCTTTCCTTGTTAAACCCGTTTCGCCCTTTGGCATTCCATGAAAAAATTATTTATTTCAAATTCAAATATAAAACTATTAACAAACTACCAATGACTCAAATCCCAAAATTTACTTTAATATCTTGTGAACATGTTTCCTAAAACACATGAAAATTACACCACTACGTGAAAAGCAAAATGAAACTAACAAAACAAGGATCATATGAATAAATTAATTAAAACAACATAATAAAATATGTGTAACACCAATATGCAATATCATGTGAATTATAAATTTAGAAATAAATCATAAAATTTTATATCAATTTAGATAAAACACAACGCTCTATCAATAATAAAATTCCAAGTGAAATTAGTCAAAAAATTTCCCAAACTCCCCTATATCAAATATTAAAAAAAAAAAATACCTCTCTCTCTCTCTCTCTCCCCCCTCCCTCCCTCCCCCTTCTTCACGAATTACAAAAGGAAATAAGTAATAATCATGAAGAACACTTAAGAGTAATGAGTAAAAAAATACGCACGTGTACAATTATGCAAAACGTGTGATAAGAGAATAAAAATTCTTTTTTAAGACAACAATTTTTAAATTTCATGAATTTTTAAATATATTATCATGAACAGTTATTTGCTTACTTATACATGTATAATTCATAAATAGTAAACTTTTTCCATATAACTTATTTTAAAACTAAATGGAGTAAATTGTATAAGTTACACATGTGTGAAAAGTGTCACTAAATTCATGTAAGAAAGTATAAAAACCTTAATTCAATAAGAAAAGAACGTGTAAAAAATCATTGGTGAATGAATTTATTGCTCGAAATATAAAGTCAAACTAGTGTTACTAGGACCTTAATAAGTTAAAAAGCACATATTTAATTGTATAAATTTTTCTTTCTCCCCCTATTTGTGAGTTCGCGCGCGCGCGCGCACACAAACACACACATATATATTTCTGTTATTTTTCAAATCTTATGTGCAAATTCATCTTCATTAAACTTTTTCCATGACCCTTGTAACGAGTTTTAGGCCTATAATTATAAAGTCAGGTGACTTATAAGGCATCAAGTATTAAGAGACCCTGCATGCTTAATTTTACAAGTTATATAAGCTACAAAAAAAGTATAAGATTGTCTCGCAATATTTTATATAATTCAAATATTTTTCTTTGAAACTCAATAGTAATCTATCTTTTAAGGGGAATATATAAGAGTTTAAGTCAACTAATTATTCCAAATTTAAATTCAATTATCCACACAGATGACAATAACTCAAGTCTCAAATATGCGATCAAAATCCACTTACAAGAGTTTAATGTGTGCAGTACAAAACGTACATGAAATAATCGATATAAAGTACTCCAAATAGGTTCTTAATAAAGTTAATGGAAGCTTGATTCACTATTTGTTAATTATATAAGTACTTGATCATAAAATAAAATGTCCAATGTTCTCACTTAAAAACTCTCTCTCTCTATATATACATATATATTTTAAAAAGATTTCCTTTTCCTTTTTTTCCTTTTCTTTTTCATTTTTATAATATAAAATAAATAATGTAAAACAAGGAAAACAAGGAAAAGTTTAAAGACCATGTATGAATAAGTAGATACCATGAACAATGTAGATGCATCCACCTAACTACTTAATCAATGAGGCACACAAATGCTCTTATCATGAAAAGCAACATGAGGAACATCGCAATTGTCAACATCACTTACACTTATAAGTTCATTCTTGTTGACCTAAATCTTCTAAGAAGATGTAATTTGAGTCAATTGAGTCAACAATTTGGTCAAGTGACTAACTTGGTCAGTCCAGAAACTAACATGAGTAATTTGATCTTGATTGTTCTACCTAAACGATGGCTTACGACAATTAGGTCTAATGTGACCTTAAACACCACAATTATGACATGGGGGAATGAATTTAGGAACAATCCTAGATTTCAAATTTTGAATCTTAGGTGGAGAAAACCTAAGTTGTGCTGATGATTTTGATTCTCAGACACCTACATTCTTGGTCTTGTTTTTATTCAAGAGCTCACCACACTTAGATCTTATGTATCGTATCTTACCATAATGGTGACATGTGGAGATGAACTTAGGAGTAACTCTAGGTTTCAAGTTTTAAAACTTAGGTTTGAGGCAGGTATAAACTTATTGTTAGAAGATGAAGTAGTATGAGAATTTGTTTCATTATAGTCAAAATCTTCTCTATTCCCATCATATCATATTATCAATCTTTTATAGATCTGGTAGAGAATGATTTAAGTTGGGCATTCAATTTTACAAAATTAGATGTAAGAGATTTAACCTTAATTTCTAAGGACTATTTCTCAAACCTTATTTCGTTCAATCCACTAGTCGACTCCTTAAACTTGACATCTAAACTCTCATTTTTCAAATTTAAGTTAATGCAATTTCTTAAAGACGGAGCTATTTACCTTTTTCAACTTAAAGCACTGATCTAACAATTCGTCAACCGCCTCATAGATATCCCTACTATCCTCAAATCTTACACCTGAATGTAATTGATTCATCTAGACAAAATCGGGTCAAGGCATGCAACTAAGGCTCGAATACTACTTGAAATTTTTAAATTAGCCGATTTACTTAGACCCATCGTGTGGAGTTACACAATTAAAAAATAATAAGTTACTTTTTAGTTGTTTCTAGATAATTAATCAATTACGTCAATTTATCCCATGCTGAATTACCAGAATTTGTAACACAAAAGCAGTAAAGAACACAAATTGATCACAGAAAGAACTCTTCACAAATGATCAAAACCTCTGGACGCTTTTCCAGTAATAATCCATTATAAACAAAACAACTTACATTATAGTCTAGACCTGACTAACCTTTAGTCCATTATGACCTTCTTTTCCGGTAGTCACCCTTGATCCTACTGGACTGCGTGCTCTTCATACTAGATTCTGACTCCTGGTATATCACCTTGGCTCTTCTGAACTGCGTGCTCCTCACATCAGCTCCTGACCCCTGATATATTACCTTAGCCCTCCTGGACTACATGGTTTTGCACGAGCTACCGATCCCTGGTATTATTTATCTCCGATGGATTAAGTCATTTGATGTTTGATCAAATGATTTTGTGTATTTTAATCTTGTAAACTGATACAAGATATATTGGAATATATTTTTGGCTTTCAAAGAACAAACTCTTAACTTACAACAAGACTCTATTAATTGGAACAATATATGGGTTGAATAATTAATAAATAATATTGTGGTTGAATCAAGGAGTCGACGAAAGAATGTTTGGATCTTCAAAGAATGATCTCTATAATTAAAATATTATTCAACCACACTTTTAGACGTTCATTAGGTAAGAACATACGTACATACGTACGTATTACGTACGTACATGCATACATACATGTAAGGAAAGTGTTTGGAATGAAAAAGAACTCAAATCAGCTCGAAAATCAAATATTACTATTCTTTGGATAACCACGTCGCTCAAGATCTAGGTAAGTGACAGTTAAACAAATGTCAGTATTTCTACCATAACATTTTCTCCCTATATCGGATTGAGGTGATTTTAAGTGGGTTAAAAATTTAACACAAATGGCTACAATATATATAATTAGCCTTGTCCAAATTTGAATGTTTTATATGTGAAAAATGCAATGCAACTTGTGGCTGAGAATCTGGAGCATGATTTGTGCAACACTACTACACTTCTTTGACTTCTAATTGCATTCTAATTATCAAGTGTCATCTTTTTAGATATCTTGGACTCCTTAAAGACCCATACTACTTATCTTAACTTTTTTTTTTGATTGGGACTCAATTACTCATATTTTTACTTTAATTACAACTCGATAAACTCCTAATATAATTCAATTAGGACATGATTTTGACTAAGAAAATTTTCAATTACAAATTAGACTTTGTAAATTCAACTTTAATAGCAACTATGTGCTTACTCTCCTCTATAGGCGTGATTTTAGGCCAAATTTCCCATGTAAGGATCTAAGAATTTTTTTTTTTTTGAAAATTTTAGGCTCAGGAATTCTCTCACCTGGTTGAAACTAAGATTAACTATATCATTTAAGCTCGCATAGAAGTTATCGAAGGTCTTATCGTCCTGCATCCTACTCTCTTCAAACCTAATAGTGAATATCTGTACTTTAAAGTTCGTAACAGGTTGAGTTTCCTCGTGTATGGTCTGTGAAATATCTCAAACCTCTTTAGCTACCTAACACATAGACACATACCTAAATTCTTATGGTGACACAGCCATAAATAAATCATGTAAAGCTTTATTATTCCAGTTACACTCATCTAAACTAGTTTTTGAAAAGTTGCTATAGGAGTGGGGTGAAAATATCATTAACAGTGCTAGAAGGGACAGTCCAACCATTCACACTCATCCATCGAGTTGAGGAAAGCTCTCATTCTAACTTTTCAATAGGCATAGTTACTGCCATCAAAATATGGTGAGACAGACAATGAACTACTCATCTAAAAAACTAAGGCTAGGAATTTGCGCTTTGATACCACTTAGAAGTCATACAGGTTCGACTCTAATAGCACCTAGAGAAGGTGAATATGTGTAAATGCGGAATAAAAAATATTGTCAATTAATATTGCAACAAGTCATAATAATTAATTATACAATATCTCATTCACATGAATTAACTACTTTATGTTGAATTGTTAGTTTGTATGAAATCAATAATGTAACATCACACGAATTGATGACGGAAAAACCCTTAATTGGGTAAAACTTTCGGGATCAAGCCATTACTATCCACTATAGATAATACGAACTTACAATAAGATCCAGCCTAGAATTCCCATTAGACTCGCTGATCTTGTTTTTGTAGTCTCCAAGATCCGCTGAAGAGTGTTTACCAGCACTAAATCTCAATCTTCTGAAATTGTCTATCTTTCTATTGATCAACTAAGAATTCCTCATTCTTGTAATATTCCTGGGCTCCTGATCCACCTTCCTGAATCTTTAGAATGTCCAAAAGCTATTTAGGAAGTAGGTATTTCGATATGAAGTTACAATGTTTTCTCCAAAACTCTTGTAGCTCATTGATCTCAAGAATCAAATGATTAATTTGAATGTTTGGATGTATTCATGGATCATAGAATGATGTTATGAGGGTATATTATAATGATCAACCATACAGAAAAACGTGGGTATTTTCGATATGAAGTTTCAATGTTTTCTCCAAGTCATGTAGCTGGTTGATCTCAAGAATTAAAATATTAATCTCAATGTTTGGATGTATTCTTGGATCATGGAATGATGTTATGAGGGTATATTATAATAATCAACCATACAAAAAATTTGGGTATTTAAAATATGAGGTATTTAGGTAGTATAGGTTAGATAAAATTCCTGAAAAATCATGAAATAGGGTTTCACAGAAAACGCCGTTGCTTGAGCGCCGGTGAGCGACGATGGCACTTGAGTGACAAATAGGTGACACGTGGGCCATAATGATTCTATTTTGGACGCTCGAGCATCATCTTGGCGACATGCTAGCATAATTTCAATTATTTTTTCTACATATTCTATACTCGAACCTAATACTCTATATCCAATTAAACAACTACCAATCAATTTCCTTGACTTTTACAGCTCTTTTAATCAATTAATTTGTCTACATAATTGCCAATACAATTAAAAAAACTAACGAACTCCCCATTAATTAGTCAAGGAACTAATAACACAACTAATATACCCAAAACCCGAAACTGAATGTCTAAACTTGCTTTCTTTATTAAACCCGGCTCCTAAAAGAAACAACTCAAATACTAAGTATAAAAGCACGTGGAATAGGAAATATAACAGCAAAACACGCTAGCTAGATTGAGAAGTAATACCAACGTTAATCAAAACATCAAGTAAAACATTAATATTACTTAACATCAAAACCCAAACAAGCTAAGCAAATCAAGCAAATATGAAATGATATGGAGTGATTTGAAAAAACCAACTTGAATGTCAAATACATATCATTTATCCCTTACTACATGCTCTTCCCTTAATGTAATATCATATTCCCCCCCTCCCCCTCCCGCTCCCCCCTTTTTCGTAAATGACTAAAAGATAAATAATAAGAATTCCATCTCTCCTTTTTTTGTTTATCTTCTTGAAATACCAATAACAATATACATCTTAACTTAAAAATGCAATTGATAGCATGTACAAGTATAATCAATGATAAATAATGTTTTCCACATACTCTGTTTAAGTCTAAATAGAGTAAATTGTATTAGTGTTCTATATGTGTAAAGTGTCATTAATCCTTTGTAAGCAAGACTCCAAACCTTAATTTTGTAATAAAATACACGCAAAACATCACTGTCTATAAGTTCATTTCTCCACTTATGAAAGTCAAACCAATAATAGCACACTAGAGCCTATAAATATCTTATTTTTATGCATATTAATCTTTTCTCCCCCTGAATTTGAGTATATAAATATTTTTTCTCTTTTTTATGTGCAATCTCTTTTTTTTTATTAAGCAATTAAGATGACTCATGTAACGATTTTTAAGCCGGTTAACCCATGTCAGAAGACCATAGCCACCAGGTTATGAGAAACCCCTCTTTTTTATTTTTCAATTTTTTTATTTTGTGTAAAAAAATCAAACTATCTAAAAATCAAAACAAAAATGAGATGCACGAAATAATGAATGAATCGCAATTAATAAGTATAAGCATGCATAAAAACATATTTAGTTGGGTATACAACACTCTTACCTTTAGGAGCATTGTGATCAATTTCAAAAAAATTCGGATCACTCTTTTTCCTCAAACCTTGCTAAAAGCAGAAATAATCACAATCAATTGTTTCAATAACTCAATTAGTTGAGTAAGAAAGTTAACTCTACCAGATATATCATGATTTCTACTTCTTTCCACAAATCTATTGCAACTAGGATTTATGTGTCCCAACTCACCAAAATTAAAGCATGTAGGAATAAATCTATGACCAAATCTACTTGGTTCCTGAAATTGATTTCTATTTGGAAACATCATATATTGTCCAATTGGATTATCTACTCTCTGAGTCTTATTAATAGCAAGAAGAAATGTGGTTTTGGAAGTGTTAATATCATGAGGATTAGAATTATCATAGACTAGACCACTCTTGTTTCTAGAAGGCTTGTTCATCCTAAAAAGATTATCAAACTTCTGAGAACCACTAGAGAATGCAAAAAGTTGAGACTTAGAATATTCAAGTTCGCTTAAAAGGTTCTTAATCTGGATTTTTAATTTATCATTCTCAATGGTCAGTTCACTAACTCTTCTAAAGGACTTCTCGAGATCACCAGTAAGATTATTAAATTTAGACTCTAGGGATTAATCCACAATATCTAATTTATTGAGGAAAAAGGTAGACTCCTAAAGGTCAACTATAAGTTTATCTTTCTCTAGCTCAATTCATTGACCTTATTAAGCACACTTTATTTATCTTTTTTGTCTTAAATCTCTCATCAAATAACTTAATATAAGATGCTCTAATCTCTTTCTCACCTTCAAACTCTTTCTCAGTGTGTTCACTACGATCTACTTTTTAAATCTCTTTACTATCCTTCTCAGATTCCTCCTAATCATAGATGCAAAGGCCATAATCTTATTTCCCACATATTTAGATTTCTCACTTTTATTGTCACATTCAGACTCATCATCAGAGAGTAGCATTATAATCATTATCCTTATTACTCTTATTGTTAGGGCACCCATTCCTAAAATGGAAATATCCTTTACACTTATGATACCTCACAGTATTAATTTTTTTCCAGACTTACTCGGGTCTCCTCATCATTAGGTGATTCTGAATTAGAATAATCATGTAATAATCCCTAATAGTATTCAAGGCCAAAGACTTATCCTTCTTAGGTTTAGCTAATGTTAGTTCAGAACTCTAAAAAGATCCAACCAATTCTTCAACTTTTATAGCATCTATGTCTTTATTCACTTGTGAAGCCGTAATTTTAGGCCTAAATCTCTCAAGTAAGGATCTAAAGGACTTTTCTAATTATCTTAGGCTTAGGAATTCTCTCACCTAGGTTGAAACTAGAATTAAATATGTCATTTAAACTAGTAGAGAAGTCATCGAAGTTCTCATCGTCCTTCATCCTAATCTCTTCAAACCTAGTAGTCAACATTCGTAACTTATAGTTCTTAACAGCCTGAGTTTCCTCATGTGTGGTCAGTAAAATATCTCAGACCTCTTTAGCAATCTCACACATAGACACACACCTAAATTCTTTTTGGTAACACATCCATAAATGAAGCATGTAAAGCCTTACTATTCCAATTACACTCATCTAAACTACTATTTGACCAAGTAGCTATAGGATTGGTGTGGCAACATCATTAACGGTGCTAAAAGGGGTAGTCCAACCATGTACTATGCTCATCCAATGAGTCTAGTAAGACATCCAACGAGTTGAGGAGTGCTCTCATTCTAACTTTCCAATATGCGTAGTTACTGCTATCAAAATATGGCGGGACAGACAACGAACTACTCCTCCAGAAAACTAGGGTTAGGAATCGAATTTGCTCTCTAATACCATTTGACAGTTATACGGGTTCGACTCTAAAAACACCTAGAGTGGGCGAATAAGTGTAAATGCTGAATTAATAATATTGTCAATTAAGATTACAACAAGTCGCAATAATTGAAAAATCTAGATCCAATTCACATGAATTAACTACCATATGTTGAATTGCCAATTTATTAAAATATATATGTAAACAATACAAATAATTGATGATGTGGAATCCCTTAATTGGGTAAACACTCTGGGATCAAGCCAGTAGTGCTCACTATAGACAATTTGAACTTACAGTAAGATTTAGACTACAATTCCCATTAGACTCGCTGACCTAATTCCTGCAATCTCCAAGAAACATTGGACAGTGCTTCCCCACACTAGATCCTGATATCTGAAATTGTCTATCTTCATATTGATCAACCAAGAATGCATCGTTCTTGTAATATTCCTGGTCTCTTGGTCCACCTTCCAAAATCTCTAGAATCTCTAAAAGTTATTTAGGAAGTAGGTGTTTCAATATACAGTTTTAATGTTTTCTCCAAACCCCGTGGTTGATTGATCTCAAGAATCAAAGTATTAATCTCATTGTTTGGATGTGCTCTTGGATCATGGAATGATGTTATGAGGGTGTATTATAATGATCAACAACATAGAAAAATGTAATGGGTATTTGGTGTTTATAAAAGGAGGTATTTGGATAGTATATGATAGATATAATTCTTGAAAATTGAGAATTAAGGTTTCACGGAAAAAAACTGTAGCTAGAGCGGCCAAACGAGTTATAGGTGCATCACTCGAGCAACCCCAGGCGACAAGCGGGACTCTGACGACTATTTTTCATTGTGACTCCATATCTAACTAAACAATTACCAATCAATTTCATTGACTTTCACAACTCTTATAATACAATTAGTTTGTTTAAATAATTGTCAATACAATTAAAAACTAACATTCTTGTATCAAACGAAGAGTGTTTCTACTTACCTCTAACGTACGTCGATTGAAAATACTTTTTACGTAGAAGAAAAAATGTTGGTTGTCCGCTATTGGTAGAGGCAACTCAGCACCAACAACGAACTTCACAATTGCCGTTCGAGCTTTGTTCTTTGGTTAATGCATGTGCTAAGTGTCATAGAAGCATAATCAACGGTTGGACTACCAACTTGCAATTGCTTTTGAGAGCCACCAACAAGTCCATGTATGGCCACACATACTTTGCAGTGACTGTTAAGATATGTGATGTCGATGCCCTTTTGTAATGTCAATTGTGTTTGATAGTATTTATATACTGCTTTACACTCTACGACTCCATCTACCATATGACCTATTGAAATCAATTTAAAGTGTTCCCAAAATTTTGCTAATTTTTCCATTTCACTTCCCTCTTGTATTGGGAATATTTAGTTCCTCATATTCCGTTTTGAGAATATCAACGTCATCCAAATCAATTGGATTACTATTTTCGAGTATCCAAATCGAAAATATTTTGGGAATGGGTATGTTGTTGAGATGGACAAATTGATTGTGAAATTGACTTTGTAATGTCATAGGTGATTCGCCACAGAAACCAAACAAGTCATCAACAAATGATTGTAGATCCATTTGCAATGAATTGATAAAATAAAAACTTGAATGAAGATGAAATGATGAATGAATATGTAGAAATTGAATAATTGTAGGAATGTAAATTGTAACGATAATGTGTAAAAAATACAATGTAGAGAACATGTATTGCAATTTGTATAGTAAGTATTGGAAATTGTAATATGTAGAGAAATAATGAAGGATTGAAGGTAAAATGTAGATTGTAAAACAAGAGTATGAAAGAGAGTAAGAATTGTTGTTGTGTGAAAAAATTGTTAAATAGGTAGGGTATTTATATAGTTAAAAAAAGGAAGGAAAATATTGGGCCAAACGTTAAAAAAACAATCACATTTTTCAAAAAAGTGACCGTTTTGATCATTGTACACGACGGGCCACGAGCCTGGCTCGTAGCTCAGGCTCATGGACATGAGTCGCTCGCCCAAAATGCGGGCCTAGTTGAGTCGATTATGCTCGTCGACAAGATGTGTCACTCTGCTTGTGCTCCGGCTCGTCCTTGCTCATGATCTGAGCGATCAAGCCAACAAATCATTTGGCCCATTTACCACCCCTATATTTTGAAAGTTTTCATCACGTGGAGACATTGATTCACATATTTAAATAAGTTAATAACATTTTTAACGTTTGAGATATATAACAAGTTAAAGAGACCAAAACAAAATAAAAATTAAGGAGGATACATTCAATTCAGACTTTTATAGAAGGCTTTTTTTTTTTTTGGTGATAGACTTTTACGAAATTCATGGACTTTTATAATTTTGTATAGAATTAATTGAAGGTTTTCATAGACTTTTATTTAAAGACTTTTACAAACTTTTTTAGAATTCATATAACTTTTAAAGACCATCATTTAAAAGGAGAAAAAAAATCACTTGAATCTAGTGTAAAGTTTCCACATAGGAGGTGAAAGATCGATCTGCACCCCATCCCTCTCTCCTATGTAATAAAAGTATTTTTTAAAAGAAAAAAAATTTAATCACATATACAATATTTCAGTAATTTTTGATATTGATAAAAGAAATAAATAAATATTTAGTGTTCAGTCTTATCAATAGACCTTTGAAATCTAAATAATATATTGATATGTTTAAAATTTAACTACATATTAGTCTTTTTTCTTAAAATGAAATCTAACAAAATATATTTACAAATTGGTATTTTACGTTAAAAAAAAAAAGCAGATTGAAAAACGAATAAAGTATTCTAAGATTTTTTATTAAAATTTAATATTTTTTTTGTAAACAAATGAAGAGAAACAACAAAAAAGAAAGAAAAAAATGTAAAATAGTTCAAATATAAATGGTAGAAGGAAAAATAATAATCTTTTACTTATGGCTCTAAGATTCGTTGAAGGAAAAATGAAAGAGAAATATCAAAAAGATAAAAAATATATATTAATTTTTTATTCTATTTATTCTATTTATTTATTTTATTTGTCATGTGAAAATCTCCGAAATCTTGTCCGAATGAAAGACGAATATTAAGATTTTATTTTTGTATTTTCGACTTAAAAATTAGTATCTATAAATTTTATAAACGTCCTCAAAAGTTATTAATAATTTGAATATCCTATATGATTTATAGAGATTTTTTTAAAAAGTTTTAATTGAATACATTTATAATTTAAAATTTTATAAAAGTCCCTATCAAATAAATCAATACTTTTAAAGAATTTAAAAATTCTACATTTAATTTTTTAATTTTTTAAAATTCTTAAAATTCTTTAAAAATCCGAATTAAATATCCTAAGAGAAAAAGAGTTCACTCGGCATTTGCCTTTTGTAAATTGGGCTCGAAATCACGTGTATTTAATGGTAATAGTTTGACGGTGAGTTCTTATATTTAAAAAAAAAAAAAAAAACCTCAGCAACTTAAAATAAATTCTTCCTCCCATTCCTCTAAACTCGGCCACCACCGGAAAATGTTACCTCCGCCTCTCATTCTCTTCTCTGTGACCTTTTTATATCAAATTTCCTCTTCCTCCGCCGCAGCTGGGCCACCACAACCACCAATACGATACCAATCCCACTTTACCAAACACAATTATCACCTGAAAAATGACAAAAAATCAGATTCATACCAACAATACTTTGAAATAACACACCCTCTGCCATTTGATACTCTGACACCATCATGCACACTCCCAGTCTTCTCCCACGACTTCAACAACACCATCGGCCTGCCGCCGGCCACAGCTTATTACTCCCCTCCGGCGAAGTGCACATGGTCCAACGTGACGCTCCACCTCAGCGTCGTCTCTAATGGTTCCCAGTATGATCGAATTGCCGGAGTGTGGCTTGACGGCGCTGAGCTCCTCCGCACCTCCACCGCTCAACCATCAGCAGATGGCGTCTTCTGGAATGTTCGCAAGGACATTACCAGGTATTCCTCGCTCCTCCGTCAAGAAAACCTCACCCTCTCCGTCATGCTCGAAAACGTCGTTACTGATGTCAATTCCGGCGTATTCCGGATGAACCTTACCTTCTTGTACTATGATAGTAAAGAAACCAACGCCGACGACGTTCCGCTTAAACAAAAATCAACTGTCACAAAATGGGAAGAAACCCCATTAATTTCTTCGTCAAATCGTGAGAAAAAATCATTGGATGTATATGAAAAGCCTGCGGATTTGATAATTCCGATATCTGGAAATGGAGATGAAGGGTTTTGGTTCACAATCGAGAATGATTCCGACGTGAAGTTCGTGGGAATTCAAATTCCATCAAATACGTACAAGGCTGTGATTGAGGTTTATGTTTCATTTCATGGGAATGACGAGTTTTGGTACTCCAATCCCCCGGATGCTTATATAGAAATGAACAATTTGAATACAAAGCAAGGCCATGGCGCTTACCGGGAAGTTTTGGTTACCCTTGATGATAATGTTGTTGGATCAGTGATCCCATTCCCGGTGATTTTCGCGGGCGGGATTAATCCTCTGTTTTGGAAGCCAATAGTTGCAATTGGGGCGTTTGATTTGCCTTCTTACGATATTGATTTGACTCCATTTTTAGGGATGTTACTTGATGGGAAGGTGCATAGTTTTGGGCTTAAAGTGGCTGATGCTATCTCGTACTGGCTTGTGGATGCGAATTTGCATTTATGGTTGGATGATAATGTGAAAGAAGTTCAGGCTATGGCCATTGAATACAAAATTCCAAGTATTAAATTGGAGCGTGAATCGAAGTTTAACCAGCTTGATGGATCCTTCGAGATTGAAGGGAAGAGGAAGAGTGAGTATTCCGGGTGGGTGAATTCGAGTATTGGAAATTTGACTACCCATGTTTATCAAAAGTTGAAGTTTGAGAACACGATAAAGTTCAGCAACGATGGAACTCACAAGGTCGTGAAACAGAAAGTAAAGATTAAAAGAGAAATAAAAGTCAAGCCCAGTAAAGGTAACTCGATTTCGAGCACCACTGTGGAGAGAAAGTATCCCCTGAAGATCACCACTTCAACTTTGGTTGGATCAGCGAAGAATAGTTATTTGATGAACACAAATCTTGAGCATTCCTTGAAAGAGGAGAAGTCGAATGACAAATTTTCGAGCTCTTTGTCTAACCGTCAACAATGCAGTGGGTGGATGTTTGTCCTGGATAATGATGTCCTCTCTGGTGCGGCAACTACTCAACAGAGATATACTTACGAGGATGATAATAGTTGCTACTCTCAGAAAGTTACAGCTGCCGATGGCAAGCTTCGGAATGACACATCGAGCCTTCTCTGTTCTTCGTCCATGTGATCCTGTTTTTTTTTTTTCTTTTTCTCCTAGACCAACCTGCATCTTTTTCATTGTAATAAATATTAGAAGGATCTTGCCAGTTTCTGAGTTTGGTGAATAATTGTGATTCTGTTTTAAGGCTTAGGATTCAATAATAATGACAATGCTCTATGTTATATATGTATATATATCTATCCTTGGATCTTCAAATGGAAGTTTGTGTGGCTCAAGTTCGAACCTAGATTCATCTCTTTCCTTTCGATAACAGAGGATGCCAGCCTCCAAACATATCTACCTCAACAGTTTCGCAATTTCATTATGGAAAAAATTATAAAACACAAAGAACCACAACCACGAATTTTCATTCAAAAATAAAATATTAGATTGATACCCTTGAAGCTAATTAGAACTACAAATTTTTTTTTTGTCTTTTGAGTTTTTTTTCACTTTTTGAGTTTTTATCACTTTTTTCAATTTCTTGTCAAATTTCGTTTAACATTCGTTCTTTTTTCTTTTTATAGGATTAAGAGTTGATCATATCAAATGAATATTGGTTTAAATGGACATAATATGTCACTTTTCGATGAAAATACATGATAGTTTTTAGAAGTGATATCTTGGCTCTTTAAAAAAGTTACATGCATGATGGTGCCGACAATCCTCTGCCCGAGCTCGACCTTTATGCCCGAACTTAGAATACCGTGTTTGGAGGGTGGTTGAGGTCGGGCTTAGGTTTAAGGTCGGGCTTAGGTTTAAGGTTGGGATATAACCCCCTATCCACCTGCCTCCTTGACCCAAACCCACGTATTCTCGAAATACAAACTCTATTTTTGACAATAACTTCCCCACGTTTGTATTACAATACATTTCCTAAATCATTACGAATTTCGCCCCAACTGGAACATGCACTCCTAATACAACGCAAACCACTTGTAACGATAAGGATGTTAGAAGATGAGTCCTTCTAGGGCTCAACTTCCAACACCTATAAATAGACAACCTAACTTCATTACTAAGGTATATTTTTCTTATCAACACCCTAGCCTACAGTTATTTTCTCAAACTCCCTTTCCGACTTAAGCATCGGAGGTGCGACGAGGACACACCTCGACGCCTTTGTTTCAGGTGCCGGAAGATCCCATTCGTGCTCATTCTCGGTCATCAGGTCCGAAAATAAACAGGTACAATTTTTGGTAACATCATTGGCGCCGTCTGTGGGAATCGCTAACAAGCCATGGTTAATACTCGTTCCGGACATCTTCCAGCAAGCTCTTCTGCTCCTAACCAGCCCCCTATCGGAGACCCTCATGTTCCCTAGGAGGTATCGTCAGGAGAACCACCACATCCGGCAGCAACGATCGCTCCCGGAGCGTTTGAAGAACTCCGCCAAAAAGTAGTCGCGTTGACTCGGCTACTACAACAAAGAAACACACCACCTGCACCATCCCCGCAAAGTGGCCTTGTAGCTAATGATCAGGGTCCGAGGCCCAGTCATGGCGATGCCAGAATCTCGGACATACCACATGCACAACTGGGCTCCAGGCCAGTCACTATGGACTCGACTGATCTTACACGAATCATCCAAGAGGGGATTACAGCTGGAATGCTTCAAAAGTCTCCAGCAACAACAAGATTCGCCCCTAACACGCCTTTCACCCCGGAAGTGTTATCGTACTCCCTTCCAGATCAATTCAAGTACCCTCGGGTGAAGGAGTATGACGGGACCACTGACCCCATCATCCATCTCAACATATACACGGATATCATGAACTTGCAGGTTGCACCCGACGCTGTAATGTGCAAGGTCTTTCCTCAAACATTGACCAACGCGGCCAGGGATTGGTTCTCCACATTGGAGCCGAATTCCATATCTCCTTTTTCAGACTTGGCGGACAAGTTCTCCGCATTTTTTGCAAGTAGTAA
>CAIGRP010087567.1:0-28908 GCA_903798385.1 Fraxinus cuspidata | reverse complement strand
ACATTCAAAACACGTTTTCAATTCTTGAATGATTGATATGAATTTATTTTTTCTACAATTACTTGATCACTAATTGTATAAATATTATGACTTGTTTTACATGAAAAATAAGTCAGACATAGTCTCCGTTATCCTAGAATTTGATTGGGAATAGAAATATGCTGTTTTACTTTACGTAATATTTAATTATTTATAAATCTTTAATGCATTTTTGTATGTTCTCATTCGTTATAAAAATATAGTCGGGTCACATATAAAAATATGTTTAATTCTACTCAGAGAGATTGTTAAACAAATCGGGAATATTAATCTTCATAATTGAATCGTGTTATCAAATTTATAAGTTTCGGAGCTGGATTGATATAAGGAGATTCGAGATTCTAATACACTTTTCATCATTATATTTTTATAAAACTTACATTTATTTTAGTTAAGTTATGTCTTACATTCATGAATAGATTATTTAATTTATAGGAAAAATCACAAATTTCATTTGTTTCAATTAAGGCTAAGTTAATTTGCATTTGAACTGGTACAATCTATGTGGGAACGATACTTAGATTCAAAATTCATTTTACTACTTATTAACGGAATGTACACTAGCGATATTTTAAACGAAAAATATTTTTCGTGACACATGCAAGGCACCAAATCAATGTTTGGAAATTTATCCCATATTTGACATACCTTCTATAAAAATACATTCTTTCAAAGCTTATTTTCCACCTTACATTTTTCAATGAAATAATATTTTCCACAACGTCAATAGCTTTTCATTACTTTTTAATCACATATTTATCATCATATCACTATTAAAAATATATTTTTTTCTCAATAATACCCATTAAACACACCTTTAACGGTTGAGATCTACGTGGATGGAATTTTTTTTTAAAAAGAAATAATTGAATATATGTGAGAGCAATTAATTGATTTGTTGCTGATGGGTTAATGATAAAGGCAAAATGCACTTTCCTCCATTTTGTCTGTGGGAGCACTAATTTTATATTCTGATACAATTAGATATAAAATTACTGAGCCCCTGTTTGGTAAACATTAAAATTTTCATTTTCATTCTTCTACTCATTTTCAACCACACATTCTTCGATAAAATAATATTTTTCATCACATCAATAACTTTTCCTTCTTTTTCAACCACACATTCTTCATCAATCCATACTCATTTTCAATCACACATTCTTCAATAAAATAATATTTTCTATCACATCAATAACTTTTGCTTCGTTTTCAACCACACATTCCCCATCAATTTACTATTCTAGAATACATTCTTCCAAAATAATGTGGCTCAAACACACCCTCAATATGTATTTTTATCGATTTTATGCATTTTTTGTCTATTAGTTTGTATGCAGTTGACCATTGGTGATGTAATGTTTAGTGTGATTTTAATACTATCTTTGCATTAGCGGATCCTTTCATTTAAAAATTTAAATTATTTTTTATATTGTTTCCAAAGATTAAACTATTTTTTTTTTTATTTTGTATGACCAGCACAAATAATTTTTTTTCCCGGGTCTCGCATTCAAATTAAACTACCATTAAAGACATTAAGATACAAATAGTTCAACGAAGATAAAATATTGAAATTTGAGGGTCATCTTGATATATTTATAAAAAAATATGCACGTATCAAGTTTTTAATGAAAAATTAAATAAATGTACATAAAATGAGTATGTTTAATATACAATTTAAAATAAATTTATTTCGTCTCTAGTTAACTGTTTAACCCTTTAGACAACAAAATTTAACGTGGCTAATTTCGATAAACCGTCTCTTTCTGTTATTCACACACACTCGTGTATTAAAGTTCTCATTTCTTTTATATACGAGTGTCATGTGCTCCTAACTTTTATCCATAATGTAAAACAGTTTCCCCGCAATTGTTGAAGTAGGGCAAGCATATATTTAGGAAAGGTTACGGGTGGGGTTCCATCGAGAATTTTTTAACGGCGGGATGGGGATGGAATTAAAATTTTTTATTTACCGCCCTAATTAAACGGAGGATTTTTTAACAAGGAAATGCAAACAAACACCTATAGAAGTTTCAGATCTGAAATTATGTTCTGTTGGATATGACTTGTGATTGTTGACGGTGGAATGATGCTAAACTTATTCCTAGAATCTTTGAATAGGGGCATATGCCTGGGCTTTAGCCCAGTGCTGTCCTAAGTCCATTTGAATTTTATGGCTTTTTTTTTTTCTTCATGTATTTGCTAAAATAAAAAAAATGACTCCTTGGCTCCGCCCTTTGGCACGATCAATCAAACGCACGTACTATAATTTCTGTACAAGTTGGTATCATCACATGATACATTATATACTTTTCTTGAGTTCGTGTTAGTGCCATAAATAGAATTAAAGTTCACATTAGCATTTCAAATCATGTATTGGCTTTAAAAGAAACAAAAACACGATTGATATTCGAATGAAAAACAAAATCAGATCTAACTCATTTTCCCTTTCTCACTGACCATGCCTAAAAATTAGTAATCAAAACTTAGAGGAGAAAAATGGTATGGAGTTTGCACAAAAACTCAAATATAAAATAGAACAAACCTGCAAATGACTAGCAATTTCTCTAGATAATGAACCACAACCACATATAAACTATTTTCTTTGTTCCTGCTTCTGCTTCCGAGAATGTACTGAGAAACAATTAAAATGTTGGGATGAATTTTTGCATACGTCAAAAAGAACAAGAAAACTGGGAGAAAAATAAAGAAAACAAAAAAAACATTTTGCTTTCGTGGCCTAATTTCTCAATGCCTTCTAAGTATTATTTTTCCTCGTGTCTTCAGTCCAATACAATGTTCATAAGTCGGGTAAGGGCCTGTTATGTACATACTGAAATGCTTAGATACAAATGGAGTTTTAAAGCTTTTAAAATTGTCTTGGCGACGATGTTCAAGATAACACAGACATAAAATAGTAACATAGGCTCGATGTAGTCACTGGGAGCATCAATATAGGCCTAGAAGCATTGTATATTTATAATGATTATCAGCGGAACATTTTCAAAAGTACAGAGAAAACTTTATTTACCGAATGCACACAAGACACTAACAACCAAGGGTGGAGGTAGTGGGGCAACAACGTTTTCATGCTTGGGTTTGGTATAGGATTCACGGATCAATATTTTCATGGGAGTGGTTCATGTTAAGGTTGAAAGAGGCATTTTGTTAACGTTATGGATTGTGCATCATTTTTTGATAGACATCCAAGTATTGAATTTGTTGCTAAAACTACGTATCCAACAAAAATGCACAGTGTTTTACTTACCATATACTACAAAACTTGACAACGCAATATGGGAGAAAGGGCAAGGGGGATGATTCGATGAGAACTTGTACTTTTATGTTATTGATTCTTCTAAAATGTTTTATATTATTTTATTCGCCTTTTTGTATCTACTAATAGGTGTTTCCATCAATTGAATAAGTATTCTAAATCAACGGAGAAACTACAATATATTTCGTGAATGTGGACAACTTGCACTTGCAAAATATTTTTATTTGACGAGATACCATGACCATATACATTAATGGTATTTGAAAAATATTGTAAGTCAGCGTTGCTCGAAGTATTGTAAAAAAGAGTTGTAAATAGTTGCATAGGAAGGGACAATAAACACGAAATTATATAACTCATTCTTACAAATAAAACAAGAAAATTTAAGTTAACTATTTTTATTAATAAAACTTAAAATAAAGCTAATTTTTTGATTAGCCAAACACGCCCTTAATTTAATTTTGTGCTGAACTAAATACGGAGACCCTTTTCCAACCCGACGTAGCTTCACATTTGTACACGTACATAATCACACACACACACACACACACACACACTCTCTCTCTCTATCTCTCTCTCTCTCATTTGGTGACTGAATTTTGCATTTGGATCTCTAGGGTTCTGAATCATAAATCCTAGTGAATTTATACAAAACATCAGGAGAAAATGGTGAGTTTTTTTATTCTATCATTTTTGTGATGGATTTTGCGTTTCGTTACTTTCATGATCTGGTTGAAATCTGATTCGAATATTTACATTGATCATGGTTGATAATTTTGTCCTCAATTTCCTTGAAAATAGGAATCAATTTCTGTCCTCTGTAAATTCCGATTTTAGATTTGTAATTTGGTGCGGATTTGAGATTGTTTCTTGCTACTTCTGATTTAAATACTGGATTGATTTGTGTTATGTTTCTTTTTAATGGCGCGATGGTCGCCTGCAGCCGCTCAGATTGGAAATCAAGGTACTGAAGTTATTAAAATTTGGATTGCTGTGAATTTCTGATTTTGATTTTCAGTTTGAGACTATGAATAATTGAATGCTGATTTTGAATTATTGGATCAGAGGAAACTTGCTAAAAGATCAGAAAGAGTAAAATCTGTTGATCTACATCCGACGGAGCCATGGTAATTATTTTTTTCTTTATCAATTTGTCAGAATTTCCTCATCCTTTAGTTTGATATTCAATATTTTCTCTGTTTTCTCTCCGGGAAATTCTGTACTTAATGTTGTGCCACATTGTATTGATAGTAGTTATAAGAAAAACTTTTTTTTTTTTTGTTAATGTAGTTGTGTTATTTCTTTCCCCCATTTTCTTGCATTTTACAATGGCTCAGTTTTAGGCAAAAAAAATCTTCAAATTTGATGCCCTTTGAGTTTAATTAGTTTTTATCATCAGCATTAATATATAATTTGACACATTTCATCCAAGCAAGGTCTATGTGTACATATTTTTCAGTTCAAGTAGTAAAACCACTTGTCTGATTATGTTTTTCCTTTTTTCCACATTATGTGGGGGCCAGTTTGATTAAATATGAGAGAAATGACGGTTTTTATGTACTTTTTGGAGTCTAAATCTGAAAAATTTTGTAGTCATGAGATGCTTCATTTGATTTCACAGGATATTGGCTAGTTTGTATTCAGGAACTGTTGACATATGGAACTGCCAGACCCAGGTATGGAGTCTGCAGCTGCTGAATATTTATTTATAATGGACCGTATTATAATTGTTGAAGCATTTTTAATTGATGAATCTTCCACGGATGTCACCATGTAATTTTGTCATCTAATAAGCAGTAAATATTTTAAAATGTCCAGTGTAATTATTCTTCTAGTGAAATAATGTGGCTAATTCATATCTTGAGAGATTGTAAACTGACTTAAGGTATTTTAAGATATCCTTTATGCTTGGTGGTTTAATGTAATATCTTTATACTCCAAGGAAATTTATAAAATCCGAAAGCAATTTGAAGAGCCTGTTAGGTTGATCCCCTTGACATGTGGCTGTTAGAAGAAAATATGATTACTTTACCAGAAGCAACATTACATGTTTCCCAGTTTGGACGGGAAACACCTACAGCTTTTAGTATATGTATGAATGACTTCATCGACGTGAATATAATATATAGCATGTTCCGATAATTTAGCTGTAACAGTTGTATGTTACAAAATCAACTGCTGTCCTGTTGATTTTGCAGTTCCCATATGCTAATCAAGATTTCATTTCTCTTGATGCAGACAGCGGTTACATCTTTTGAAGTCACCGACCTACCAGGTTCATGATTAAAATTTATTGTATTGTATGCATTGTGATTAATATTTCACTAGCATTTCTCATTTTGACGTGAAATACGCTTGATTCAAATGGTGACATTATCCTCTTGCAGTGAGGTCGGCCAAGTTCATAGCTCGTAAGCAGTGGGTTGTTGCTGGTGCTGATGACATGTTTATTCGTGTATACAATTACAATACAATGGATAAGGTCACTGTGTTTGAAGCCCATACGGATTATATTAGGTGTGTGGCAGTTCATCCTACTCTTCCATATGTGCTGTCATCATCTGATGACATGCTTATAAAGCTGTGGGACTGGGAAAAGGGGTGGGCATGCACTCAAATATTCGAAGGTCATTCCCATTACGTAATGCAAGTGACTTTTAATCCGAAAGACACCAACACATTTGCTAGTGCATCTCTAGATCGCACAATTAAGGTACAAATGTGGTTTATTAGTAAATTTTTAATAATGTTATTTGTATATTTTTTGTTCTATGTAGTTGATTATTTGGCATAAGGTGTGTATTGCTTTGGTTTGCTTTTGTAGATATGGAATCTTGGCTCCCCTGACCCAAACTTCACATTGGATGCCCATTTGAAAGGGGTAAATTGTGTAGATTATTTCACAGGTGGCGATAAACCATACTTAATTACTGGTTCTGATGATCAAACTGCTAAGGTTTGTGTATTGTCCCCTCTTTGTCATCTTGATCAACTTTCTATTAATTAAAGTTTAAGGCAATTTCTAACTCCTGTTAATAGGTGTGGGATTATCAAACAAAAAGTTGTGTACAGACACTAGAAGGTCATACACACAATGTTTCTGCTGTCTGTTTCCATCCAGAACTTCCCATCATAATTACAGGTTCTGAGGATGGTACAGTTCGCATATGGCATGCAACCACTTATAGGTAATGTCTGTTACAAGAGTGCTCACTACCTTGGTTATAGTGACCTTGATGTGATTGTTTATCTTACAAGAATTGCCTGAGAAAACTTGTCAACATTATAGCTGCACATTTACCATTTCCCAGTTCATTTTCCCTTCCATACTTGTCAACATTTTTGTGTAAGATGTAATGATTTGACAATATGCAGTATCTATATTTACCTTTACTATCATATTTCTTAAATTATTTTCTTCTCTTTTATCTAATTTCTTATTTTTGTTATCTTACCTACAGTGATAGTTAGTTTCTACTCGCCATCTGTTAATAAGACCTCTCATTTAGTTGCATGATCTTGCAGACTTGAAAACACGTTGAATTATGGTCTTGAAAGAGTTTGGGCTATTGGTTGCATAAAAGGCTCAAGACGGTAAGTTAATGTTCTGTTCATTTGTTTGGTGTTTGTGACGTATCTATAATGCGTTCTAAGTTTGGGTTTTCGGGTGGTAGTTGTTGCTTTTTAGACTTCATGTTTTAATGGTGCAGAAAAGACTGGCGAACGAAATCTTGTCAATTTCATATCTCAATGTTAGTGAGGTTGTTTACTGGTTAGAGAAAGTTTAGCTGAATAAATGTATAAGATCTTGCTGGATAGAGGTTGACAATACTAGGAAACATTGAGATCTCACAAGAAAAATTTGATGTTAGCTTGCCTTGTCTAGGATTCTGTTTTTTCAGGTAACTGAATTCAATGTGTTACATTTACCGTACAGGGTTGTAATTGGTTATGATGAAGGAACCATCATGGTGAAAATCGGTCGAGAGGTACCTGTTGCTAGTATGGATAATGGTGGAAAAATCATATGGGCTAAGCATAATGAAATTCAGACTGTTAATATTAAGAGCGTTGGAGCAGATTATGAGGTGTGGATTTGATATTCTTCCTGCTTTGCTTAACTAAGTTTATGAATAGCATCAAGTGCTGATCTGTTGGAAATGTTTATTAGTGTATTACTTTTTCTCTCAGGTTGCTGATGGAGAGAGACTGCCTTTGGCTGTTAAAGAATTGGGCACTTGTGATCTTTATCCACAAGTGAGTTTTTTATTATTTGTATTCTAATCAAGAATTTTTTTTCATCGACAACCTAGGTGTCATATGTAGATCTTTGTTGCTGTTTAATTTGTTTTGAAGCAATTTTTCATCCTAGTGTTATTAATTGAACGGCTTTATTTGTTAGATTTGTGAACATGACGACTTCATAGATGCAGTTACTATTACCTATCAAAAAAATAGACGCTGTTACTATTAGATACCAAGTGGAGCATGTGATATAATTTATAATACTTATTATCTTGAGAAAATTGTGCAAGATTTTTATTCTCTTTATGTTTCTATGATTACAAATTAACGACTAGTTTTCCATGTTTATGAAGATTGCTTGTACTTGCAAAAATATTTTCTCTTCAACACTGATTAGTAATCTGGGTCAGAGCGTCAATTACCTCAAATGAGATTGAGAGATTCCAACTGGATAGACATTCTTAAGAGTCACCCCGAGTTATCTTACCGCCATGTTCAGTCATTCGGGAGCTATCAGAAAAATTAGATGATTTGCAACTTCCTGTGACGTCCATAATTTGTCCTGTAGTCCTTCAGTTACCATATATATGCTATAGTTCATCCTCTGTGACACCTGATACATTTTTCATTGTTAGAGAAAGCTATAGTTAACATGATATTTGGGAAAAATAATCGTTGCTTTAAATCATCTTGGTGTCATCATCATTATACAGATTACATTCAGCTGCAGCTCTAGTGCTTGTATATTAATCTATGTTGGCATCATATTCACTTTGTTTTCTTTTTCTTTCACAGAGCTTGAAACACAACCCTAATGGTAGGTTCGTGGTTGTGTGTGGAGATGGCGAACATATTATATACACAGCCTTGGCATGGAGAAATAGGTCTTTTGGTTCAGCATTGGAATTCGTTTGGTCATCTGATGGGGAATATGCTATTAGAGAAAGTACATCAAGGATTAAGATCTTCAGTAAAAATTTTCAGGTTTATAAGTTCCCTCTTACTTTTCTTTATTCTTCGCTGCACTGTTTGTGCAATTTATGTAATGGTCTCTGTTAAAGACATGTTCATTTGCTCTCTCTTTCTGTCCCTCCTTTTCTTTGATTTTTATTATAGATCATTTTGTTTTGTGCTGACCTCTGCAATATATTTTATTAGTATTGCGAAAGCTTGCTCTGCGATATTCAAACTCAATTATTGCTTTTTCAGTAAATAATATTTTTGTTCCGCATAACTTGTATTAAATTGTTCATTTTTGTTCCTTTAATTTTCTAAAAGAAAATCTAGTGGAACTGTTTTCCTTGTAATTTTAGTGAAAATAAAGGTGTTGAAACTTTTTCTCTCATTTACCTACTGGGATAAGCAGTAACAATGACTATTTCTTTCAGGAGAAGAAAAGTATCCGGCCTACATTTTCCGCTGAGCGCATATATGGGGGAACTTTATTGTCAATATGCTCAAATGATTTTATTTGTTATTACGATTGGGCTGAATGCAGGTTGATTCGTCGGATTGATGTTAATGTCAAAGTAAGAATTATATGGCTTTAGCTATTATACACAAGTGTTGCTATTATAGCCATATCGGCGATCAATCAGTTTTTTTCTGTCTTTTCTCAATTTTCAGAATCTTTATTGGGCTGATAGCGGTGATTTGGTTACCATTGCCAGCGATACATCATTCTATGTACTAAAGTATAATGTAAGGATTTTATTTATTTTAGTTTCACAGGAATATGTCTATAAATAACTATGTAATCCGTGTATCTTTATGGCTTGGATTATATCTGACTTTTCCAAACTGCAGCGAGATGTAGTTTCTGCTCATATGGATAGTGGGAGGTCAGTAGATGAACAAGGCGTGGAAGATGCTTTTGAGCTCCTTTATGAAATAAATGAACGAGTCAAGACTGGAATTTGGGTTGGGGATTGCTTCATTTACAACAACTCTTCCTGGAAGCTTAATTACTGCGTAGGGGGTGAGGTATGGTTTGCTGTGTGTACCTTTAATGTATATAATCACATTCTCCAATTTTATCATTGACAGGATCAGAAAGATATGTATTTTCATGTGATCTCTAGGTAACAACAATGTTCCATTTTGATCGGCCAATGTATCTGCTCGGATATCTTGCTAATCAGAGTCGGGTATATCTCATTGACAAAGAATTCAAGTGAGTGAGGTTCTTGGAAGCTTAGGATCAGTGATTGATTTGATCAGATCTTTCAATTTGGAAGGGGCATGTATTATGTTTACCACTGATTATGAGTTTCCTTGATCCTTTTCATTTCAGCGTTGTGGGATATACTTTGCTGCTGAGCTTGATTGAGTACAAGACTCTTGTGATGCGTGGTGATCTTGAAAGGGCAAATGAGGTCTTACCATCAATTCCAAAGGAGCATATGAATAGGTTTGTTATATCGTAGACCCATTTATGACTTGTAGGAAGAAAGTTTCTTAATGACTGTAATTAATGGAAATGTTTTGCTTCAGATATTGCAAATTTTAATTAGCATTTTATTAATTGTTTAAGTAGATAACATCGTGAATGGTCCTAATTGCTTGCTGTCTGAGCTATGCAATGAACAGAAGTTTTATTTATTTATTATTTCTTTTTTATAAGAAACAAGGACATAGTTAATGTATATGCACGCATGTTTCTTTGATGAAGGCTAGTAAGACTTTGTGTATTCTTGTTAAACCAAATTATTGGCCTGTAGTTCCAGTATTTATCAGTGACTCAACACGTGGTTGAAATATATGTGATGTAATGTTTCTTCTGCTCGTGCCTACCTGCATTTCTGTCAGATTAGTATTGCAACCTGTCCCCAAAAATGGAAAAGAAAATAAATTAATAGTAAGTTAAAAGGGGATCTAATACAAAAAATGCTTTGAAATTGTTTTTCTCACATCTCTCTTTTTATCATTTTCTTGTCTAATTTGAAGACAAGTTCTATAAATTATTTTGCTTGAATGTAAACATTAAGTTGATTATGTTGTCAGTGTGGCTCGTTTCTTAGAATCGCGGGGAATGATAGAAGAAGCATTAGAAGTTGCTACAGAACCTGATTACAGATTTGAGCTAGCCATACAACTGGGTAAACTAGAGATAGCGAAGGTAAACACGACTTACTTATAGATTGGGATGTGATTAGAAGCAAACATTTCCTGGGGCATTTTTTATTTGTTTTATCAGGCTGGAGAAGAATCAGAGTTTTGGTTCTCTTTCTTTGTGTTCAGTTTCGTGCTTTGGCATATTGTGTGCTGCTTATAAGTGGAACATTTTGCTATACTTGTCTACAGGAAATTGCTGCAGTAGCACAAAGCGAGTCTAAATGGAAGCAATTGGGTGAATTAGCTATGTCCACGGGAATGGTATCGTCTTATCCTCTATTTGTTCGTATGTCGTGTTGGCTGAAATGCATATTGTTTGCTGCTACTTCAAAAAACAAATTTGTGAATGGTGTGGTGTGTGAACTCCAGTGTGAAACAATTGTTAGTGCTCAAACAAATGTATTTTTTTTCTTGTGGTCCCGAAAACAACTTTTTTTTGACAAAACAACCTCAACCTTTTATTGTCTTAAAAGTGAATTTCTGAAATTTTTGGATGCACAAATGATTGCAGGTAACCTGCATGAGGAGCTAGAACTTTGATTTTCTTACCTTTTTTTACTTGAATTTGATGAAAAGCTTGCGCCATTCCTCCATTCTTGAATTCTCTTTATAACTGTATGCTGTCGTATTGCAGTTAGAGATGGCCGAGGAATGCTTAAAGCAAGCAAATGACTTGAGCGGTTTACTGCTACTCTATTCTTCTCTGGGAGATGCCGAAGGAATAACTCAACTTTCGTCTCTTGCCAAGGAGCATGGAAAGAACAATGTTGCATTCCTCTGTCTATTTATGTTGGGTAAATTGGAGGATTGCCTTCTGCTGTTGGTTGATAGGTAATTCTTGATGTCACTTTATCTGTCTGGTGTACCTCTTTAACTATGATGATTTCTGAATCACAATTTCTGTACAGCAATCGGATACCTGAAGCTGCATTGATGGCTCGTTCTTATCTTCCTAGTAAAGTGTCAGAAATTGTGGCTCTCTGGAGAAAGGACCTCAATAAGGTTACAGTTCAATTATGATCATGTGCTTGTGCTTGAGATTCTGTGCAGTGATGTTATTCTCTAGTTTCGAAACACGTGCAACTGAATAATGGATAAGGCACATTTAAGAACCTTACTGCAAATATTGACATCTAATATATTAATTCATGACCCTTCAATTCTCTATTTTTTTCATTGAAAGTTGATATTTCAAGCTTTCATTTAGATAAAAGTATATATGATTTATCAAATTCTTACTAAAATTTTGTGTTTGCAAATTTTCTTCTAAATCAATTCGTTGAACTTCTAAATATGTTAAAACTATTTTCTAAATCTAATATCATGTATTCGTGTTATTAACAAGTAACAACTCCATATACGTTGACCAACAGATGAAGAAGGGTTGCATACGTTATATCTTCTTGTATTCATTGTAGTTTCTTATAGTTACTTTTGTTAAAATGGGTTTACCCTCCTTTAGTTTTAAGGATAGTCACGACTAACATAAATTTTCCTGATTAGTGGGAGTGGGTTTATCTGTCAAAATGAAGGTAAGGCATATCTGTGGGAAAAGTAATACATGTCCTGCTCAAAAGGTTACATTTTCTATTTCATAGAAGTGATTTGTGAGATGTAAACTTGTTTGATATTATACAGCAAACTTTCTGTTCTATTCACCTGGATTATGTGGTTTGCAGATTAATCAGAAAGCTGCAGAATCTCTCGCTGATCCTGAAGAATATCCGAATTTATTTGAGGACTGGCAAATTGCACTTGATGTTGAATCTAAAGTTGCTGAGGCACTGTATGGATTTATTTATGGCTTTTATTTCCTGCTTCTTGTTTGATAAAGCTACTTGTGTATTTTAATACTGATACTCTAGCATTTAATTATCGGTGTCAGATCCCTTGCCTTTTATATTATTCTGGAACACCTTTAAAGCTCATAACCATTCAGTTTTAAGTTAGCTGTATTATATTTTGTATCCTTTCATTTTGGAGTCTTCTTTCATCTCAGTTATTTATCTTTTAGGTTATGGGACATGTTTGAAGAGATGCATTAAACATAAACCTTTTTCAACATTGCAGGGGTAATTATCCTCCAGCAGCCGAATATGTACAGCATATCGATAGATCAACCGCAAGCCTTGTAGAAACTTTCAGAAACATGCAAATGCACGAAGAAGAACCACTGGAAAATGGAATCTTGGATCACGAGGTACAACTCAATATGTTATACAAATAAACTAATTGAATTTAGTGTGCACTACTTGATTGAACTTTAATTCAATGGAAAGAAAGCATGGAGCTTAAATAACTCACTCAGAATGCTTTTCAAAGGATTACTATATCCTGCCTGATGGAATTTTGAATTTGTTCTTATAATATATGTTGTTAGATAACAAAATAAAGAAAATTAGCATTCACTTTCTGATGCTTTTGTGTCCCTTTTTATCTTTTATTTCTCGCTGAGTAGAAGTTGTGAGATTTGCAAATTTTGACCTGCAATTAATGCCTTATTGTGGTGTGTTTTGTTCCTTATAAAAGTAACTTGGGCCCTCATGTTTCAAAATGTGGTTTTAGATTACTTGTAGTTCACTTATTCGATCTTCAAGTTGGTTTTGAGTGCTGGTTTCCCTTTTATCTCCAGGTTGCAGAGCAGCATGGAGAGGAAGAGGCACAAGAAGTGGGACAAGTTGACGCAGGGGAAGAGGGGCATGAGGGCCAAGAAGAGGCTGTTGTGGTGGATGCTGACTCAACAGATGGTGCTATATTAGTCAACTCTAACGAGGCTGATGAAGAGTGGGGTACGAATAATGAAGGAAAACAGTCAGCCTAAAAGCGGTTGGTTGGGCCAGTGTGAAATTCTAGTTTTTTTGCTGGTGATTAATTGGATTTCTTTTAGTTGTTGTGCTGATTAGCTTTCTTATATTCCATGTACATTTTTATTACATTTATGCTTATATTCCTTTGTGCTTTTAGTGTATTTCCTCATCAATACCCATATATTTTAAAAAATATCATTGACTGTTTATTTGTGTTAGTAATTAATAAATTCTACCATGATTTATTGCTATCAACTTTGGTGGGTAAAAAAAATTTACTAAAGCGACATTTTGAAGTTACAATGGTATCTGACAGAATGCTTTTCGTCAAGAAATTTATTCTGATTATGATTATATATGCAGTAGAATGGAGAAATCTTTTCTTTGTCCTTTTGGTTCAATTTTTCGTTGCTAAGGCTCATAGATTTCTTTTTATCAGATCCTATGTCTTCTCAATCATCATCTGGTGCTTCAATTTGATTTGATGTTTTAAAATGAACTCATTTTACAGTTTAGCTCGCCTTCTATTTCTTCTCGTGTCCGTAGGTTATTTGTTTTGTATTTTGACCATTATGCATCAGCTTTGATTTAACACTTCAAGTAGAATAATGACTAAGCCTTGTGTTTGCAGTGCTTACACCACTTCACTAGGTCCACTCGGGACAGCTGGTTCCTGCTGGTTGTGACTTCTTAAGGTGAGAAATTGAAGTTATGAGATCCGCATTGTTTTTTTATTTACCAATCCATCTGGTAGAATTTCAAATGCCTCCTATTTTGATTTTCTTGTAACATTTGTTCTAGTAATCTCACATGCATATGCTTTCTGAATGTTTTGGTGAATTGACAATTTGCTTGTTCAATGATTTTGGCAGCGGGCATTAAGATAAGAAAATGAATTTAAATATTGTTTGCCACCTCTCTTATTCATACCCAACAAAAAAATGTGTCTTAATTTTTTGCGTGTGATAGAAATCTATTTACGTTGAAGCATTTACATCTGTAAGCAACTGAAATAAAGTTGAGGATATATGATCTAACAACACTCTCTATGCAAATTTATTCCCAGAATCATTTCATTTTCATCTTTAGCCTTATAATTGTGACTCTTATGGCACATTTGATAAGGATGATCGTATTATTTATAATAAGAATCGTCTGGCATAAGTTGTACTGTGTAGTTGAGATAAATGTTTTTGGACCTGCCTATCGTTTCCATCTATTTAAACTGTCATATGGGTGTTCTTTGCTTGTTTTATAGTGATGAACTTTAAATTCATTTTATTTTGCCAGGTATTCTAGATGTTTCGGGAAAAAGGTGATCCAGTAATCGCGTGGTGTCATTTTGTAGCACAATTAATTTTTGTCTTTTGAACACATTGTAGACTATTTGAAGCTACGCCTTATAGTTTTATTCACTATAGTTTTATATATTCTATTTTTATGCGGTACTGTGAAATGTATACATCAATGACAGTAGGAATTACAATTCTTCAGATTTTCATCCATAACATATTGTATGTTTGATTTCCCTTCTCCATGGCTTGTCTCTTCTATTTTTTATGCATCAAATAACAAAATGTCATACGTATGACGATTATAGGTAGTCTTCACTATGAATAGTAGTACTCTGTTTTTTTCCTTTATAAAATGTTTGTTATCCTGTAAATCATGTTTGACTTTTGTCATTTGTGATTTTAGTTTGGTAAGAAACACGTTTAGTTACACTACTTGGAGCGAAGTTTTAGGTTAGTCAACTAACTTTATAATTGGTATTGCAATAATTAGTATTTGGGTCTACAATTTTCAATGAAAAATGCAAAAGAATAATATTTTAGCTCGTGATTACTTAATGGAATTTTGTCCTTCGTGAGTGGGGGGCTAAATTTTACAAAATTAAAATTTGGAAACTCAAATATCAAATGGAAGTTGGTAGGAGATCAAAATGTTGAGCTAGCCCGTAACTTGCATGAGCTGGGGTATTTTTTTTCCCCCTTCTTTTTAAATACAATTTGAAAGAAAAATGAAAAATGACGGTGTGATGTTGGGTCGACTTGTCATATCCCTATAACATGTTTTCTGTGATTGGGCATTGTCAATCATCAAAAGAATGTGAAAATGCATTAGCTCTATCCAACTCGACTCAATCTAAGTGGAATGTATCTCCAATCAAATACAATGACATTCACTCTTGTTTTACAATCCCTATTTGAACTACTTTTTCTATATATATCTATATTTTCAATCATATGTTCACATAATAAAATATTTTACCCGTAAACCAAAAGTTTTTCCTAATTTTTAACCACAGATTCTCCTAAAAATCACCATTCAAAACATTGGTTTTTCCATATAATAGCCATCCAATAAGATCTTTGTTTTGTTTTATTTTATAGTAACTCCTTAGTTTTTTGATACGTAGAAGTTACTAAGGTCTCGTTTGGCATGACTTTTTCATTAACTTTTCGTTCGTGTGAAATTGTTTTTGGAGGAAATTAGTTTAATTTTTATTTGAAAACTAATTTTTAAATGTACTTTTTATTTCAGAAGCGTTTTTAGAGGAAACTTCTAACCATCGAAAGCACTTTTATAAAATTAGTCAAATTTGTTCAAAAGAAACTTTTGAATCTCAAAAGCTCTTTTTGACTTTTCAAAAGTCATGTCAAATATGTTCTAAGAGCATGTTTGACAGGACTTTTAAAGAGTCAAAAGTCATTTACGAGATTAAGAAGGTATGACAATATTTGAATCATTTTTTGAAATTGCTACATTTTTTATTGGAAGAATCTTTTAATTTTAAATGAAGTGATTTAAAGTAATTTTTTTCAAAAACTTACCTACAGTAAATAAAAACAGAAGTTTGGCATCCTAAATTGTTAACATTACCCGGTACAACATTTTATTTATAAATCCTTTTTTAGTTAAATATATGCTATTTTTAGTTAAATTGCATCCAACTTTATCCGATTAGGAAATAAGAAAAAATAATAATAAAGAAAGACTCGTAACAAATATCTCTCCCAATTATATATATTCCTTGTCATTTCCATCTTTCCGCTTCACGGCCTTAGGGTTTTCACACGACTAAATACTGAAGCTTCAAATTTAAGCGAATCTCCCAACGCAAATCCAACTAGTTCGCTCAGGTAACTGATTCTCTTACATACGATTTGTAGTTTTTTTTCTTATAGCAATTGCTAGTGTTAGTTTGGATTTTAAGTTCTTATTTTTATTTTTATTATTATTTTTTAACATTTCTGATGTTTAGAAAATTTATACTTTATTCTTCTTACTATAAGTATTTGACCGTTCTATTACTGTTTATTAGTTTTAGGGTTGTGAGACATTGAAAATTGGGGATTGTGAATCGACGAACTGTTTGATTCCTGTGGAAAATGAGAGTAAAATTTGTGGGATGGATAGGAGAAGCTTAAATTTTGTTGACATGATTTTCGATTTTTAAATGACCAGACATAAGGGAGATGGGTAAATAATGTGTCCTTGTTTTCCAGCTGTGTCTTGAATTTCAATGTGAAATGTAGGGTTTCAATCTTGTGAATGGTGTGAATAAATAATCTAAAACGAAATGAACTTTGTTTGCGAAGTTGTGCAAGTATAGAAGGAAGTCTAATGCTCGATTACGAATGTGATTGAGGTGATTTTTTCTTTTTTCTTTTCTCAAATTTTTCCTGAAAGGAATTTGGTCATTGTTGAAATAGTGTCAAGAAATCTTTTTAACCACATTTTTTTCCCTCGGGGAGAGCAAGTTAACCAACGTATACTTTAAAAATGTGTGAAATCATTTTGAGGAATTAATATGGTCCATTTCGGGATGCTTGTATTTGGGAATCATGTGTCTTGATCTGACAGTTTGCGGTTGATCATTTCATATTTTGAAAATAAATTACCTGTTAAAATTTTTTTTAGTACTTCTAGCTTTTAATGTGGTTTCTTTATCCTCTTTTGTGGTTATTTCTTTTGAAAATGAATGATCTTTTAGACTCTGTTTTTAGTACTTCTAGCTTTTAACGTGGTCTCTTTATTACTTATTATGCATGGTGAGTTCGATAATGATTGCTTTATGGCTTTCGCTATATGGAAAATGAATTGTGTGTTTATGTTTCATAAATTCTTTTCAAGCAGTTGTGGAAGTGTTTAAATCACATTTTAATGGACATATTTAATATCAATGTTATTTCTAAAAAAATATTCTAGCCTTGTTTACTCAAAATCAATGTTGAATTCTTTTGTTGGTAACTTCACTTTGGGTAGTTTACACGGTTCATCTTAAATTTTTTATTTAGCATCCTTGCCAGCTTGTAGTTGGTGGTTTCATGCATTCATTGGCTATACTTTTGAATTTTGTAAAAAAAAAAAAAATCTTGATAATGTAATTTTTCCTATAATTTGTTTTCTGAAGGCAAGCATTTCTTAAATGATCACTTCTTGTTCATTATTATATTCCTATGTCATCCTGTTTTGGTTGTTAGTGATCTATGTTTATCCCAATTTATGGTTCATTTGTAAGATTTAATAGTTGCATTCATTATGTTTCTCTAATTTGTATTTGTTGCTTGCCATTTTGGTTTGTAATGCAGTTGTGGTTCATTCATTATTTCACACTACATCTGTGATCTGTTTATATTAATCTGAAGTTTGTAGATCTTTCCTATGCTATATCTTTTTTCTTTTGTTGGAATTTTTGAAATAATTCCCTCCCCTCAGAATGTGTCACGTTCTGTTTCAAAAATCAGGAAAGGTAAGTTCCGTCGGTTTCAACTTAAAAGAATTAAGACATTGGTTGTGGACTTAGGTAGAGACCTTACCCGGACTTTTACTAGCTTCTCCTCTTTCTTGAGGAAACCCTGGAGTCAGCCCTTTTATACCTTTATCCAAATAAAAGCTAGCTCTTACAATAACCTACATCTTCATTTTTTTTATTTCCTAACCTACCAACTTCATATAAAACTTCTCTGTCCATCTCATCCCAATTTTCTCATTTTTTATGTGAGTTGCATCTTTCGGATTTTTAAGTTTCTTTTTCATGTAATTGGGAAATACTGCACATTTTCAGCAACTTCTCTGAGGTCCTTGCATTCTTATTTTTGAACCTCTATCATCTACCAGGAATTTGGATGCTTTTTAAATTCAAAGTTACCAAAAAGTGTAGAATTGAAACACTTTGTTCTGATTTGTATTCCAATGTGAGAGAAACATGCTTTATAGTTATGAAAACAGCTCAGTTTATTTTTGGGCCGAGTTGGAACCTTTTATGTTTTGTCTAGTAAATATCTTCTTTAAATTGGTAAATTCTTATGTTCACGGTTGATGTCTAAGAATCGAAATGAAAAATCTGTTTTCCCTAGCCTGTCAGATAATCAACATATTTCAATTTTCACATATTTTTGAAAGACCATGTTGTGCATTTGATCGTAGTACAAGTAAAAAATTGGTGAAATGTTTATTGCAGGAATTCATGGACTTACAGTTGTCCAACTCTTTTTTGTCTTTTTCTTTTGTTGGTCTCTCTTTTCTCTATTGATAAAGCTTGGGACTTGGATTTATGCTTGTGATTTGTCGCAGTCATTTTTGTGTAAGTTCATGCCTTATACCTGCTCGATTCTGGAGTTTGCTGTTATAGAACCTTTGGATGATATCTCTAGATAATGGAAAGCGGAGGTTTAATTTATTATGTTGTTATCTTTTCTTTTTGGAACTACATAATACCATATTCTAAAACATGAATCAGGGTGTCTGATTCCCAAGAATGTTTAACATGACTGTTAACAAAACTTTTGGTTTCGGAGTGCACCATGGACCGGAGTTCGAACACAGCGCCTACGACATTGTATCTATACTTCATACTTCCCTAAATTGATTTGATGACATCATTGTCTTTTAGTTCGATGAGCAAAGAACGAGCATTCCTTGACGTTGCTGTTGCACATTGTTCTTTATTTTTTTTAATCCACGTTCCCCCATTTTCGAGTTTGATTGGCCTATGTGAGTGTTACTCTTTCTTGGTTCGTGATCTACTGATCTTTGGATGCTTCCTAAAACAAATAACAGTTGCTAAACTTAATGGATTAGGAAGCCATTTTCGCTTGTTTGTCTCTGTGGGTGAGTGCCAATTTGATTATCTGGATAACGTAGTTTCGCATCATGGTTTGTCTCCTACATAAGTATTTGTCTCATCTCCTAGAATTTGTCTTTCCTAGTGTCTGTTTGGTCGAGCAGCAAAATTAATTCCATTTATTATGTCTTTTAAGTTTGTGGTTTTTGTTTTCTGTTTTTAACTGCATATATCCCCTTCTTCCAGCTTGGGGAGGAAGCGACCTTTCTTGCAAGTTTGTTTTGTTAATCTGCAATGGGGGATGAGGAAAACAATTCTCAACCTTCCAAAAAGAGGGCTGCTGGAGTACAGCTATCTCGAGATAACCCTGGTCTCGATGATGATGATACCTCTGAACCAGAGACAGGAAGTTTCAAGAAGGCTAGTGATGAGGTTCTGGCAAGTAGAAGAATAGTGAAAGTTCGTCGCCATCAAACATCAACCCCATCGGTCCCTACCTCAGCCTCAGCCCCCGCCCCAGCCCCTTCTAACCCTTTTGCTGCGATCCGTCTGGTTCCTCCTCCTGGTTCTGCTGCTTCAGAAAATGTTGAAAAGAGTGGTATTGTGAGCAAGGAAACCGAACATATTGATAAGGAAGATAGCCAATCCAAGAACATGGTTGATGAGCCAAAGGACGAATCAACTGTAGGTGAGGCGAAAACTAATGTCAAGGATGAGAATGCCAAACGATCTGAAAGTGAAGTTGATGAGTCAAAAGTTGAATTAAATGCTGAGAAGGTTGAAACTGATGATGTCAGTGAGCAAACCAAAACTAATTTTGCTAATGAGAAGGCAGAAGAAGGTGAGAAGTCCAGTGTTGAAGCCAAGAAATCTACAGAAAACGTTATCATCGAGAATGAAACCGGGAAAGATGCAGATGGCGAAAAAACTGAGGAAAATGGTATTGATGATAAAAATAGCTCAACGGGTACAGAAAGTTCACCCTTCAGCTCATTTCGGCAACTTTCAAGTAGCCAAAATGCTTTCACTGGACTTACTGGAACGGGGTTTTCCAGTTCTACATTCTCGTTTGGTTCAATTCCTAAAGATGGATCTCCAATGGGTTCTGGTTCCAATCTTGGGTTGAAGAATGACCTGCCTTCTTTTGGCTTTGGTGCTTCTGGTAATGGAAGTTCTTCCATTTTTGGAACCTCGGGTCTATCTATAGACAACAAAAGGGGGGGAAGTTCATTTCCTTCTATGCAGGAGGTCCCTGTTGAAACAGGAGAAGAGAATGAGCAGGTTGTTTTCACAGCCGATTCTGTGCTGTTTGAGTTTAGTGATGAAGCTTGGAAGGAACGCGGCAAGGGAGAACTCAAGGTCAATTCCTCCACAACTGGGATAGGAAAAGCTAGATTGATTATGAGAGCCAAAGGAAATTATCGGTTGATTTTGAATGCCGGTCTCTTCCCAGACATGAAGCTGACTAATATGGACAAGAAAGGCATCACATTTGCCTGTGTGAATACTGCCGGTGAAGGGAAATACGGACTTTCTACTTTTGCTTTAAAGTTTAAAGATGCCACCGTAGTTGAAAAGTTTCGAGCTGCTGTCACAGAGCATAAAGGTAAGACACCCGTTCCTCTAAAGACCCCTGAAAATTCTCCCTAGGCATCAGATGAATAAGAATTGCTTCCGATTGAATTCTAAGCTCCATCAATGTCACTTCTGGTACCTTTTCTTTTTACTTTTCTTCCCGAAGAGGAAAGGGAAAGCAAGAGAAAAAATCGTATTGCTTGAGAGTCTAATATGAGTGAGTCCCCATGTACTAGTGCCAAGTCCTGTATCCATTTTGTTGTTTTCTCTCTTTTGTAGACCTTTGTTAGTATTATAATGTCCTTTTCTTCTAGCAAACTCCTGAGCTCTGAATCATGCTTGTGTGATTCTGGAGATATGAATGGTCGAACCCATTTTTTTCAAAAAATGCATTTTGCAATATTTTGTTATAATGGATAATGCATGGTTAAAAAATAGGATCAAACAAAGTGTGCACCAAGTTTGACAGCCCCTTCACAATATCCTCTCCTCCTTATTGTGAGGGGGATGTAACTGGGTGTACAAGAAGCTTTATTCTAAATAAAGAAAATTTTTGAATTTGTGTGTAATATTATTTTATTAAAAAATGTATATTTGAAATGAGGTCAAATTAGGAGAATGTCGTGAGGGGGCTGTCAAATTTGGNGGTGTACAAGAAGCTTTATTCTAAATAAAGAAAATTTTTGAATTTGTGTGTAATATTATTTTATTAAAAAATGTATATTTGAAATGAGGTCAAATTAGGAGAATGTCGTGAGGGGGCTGTCAAACTTGGTGTACAAGAAACTTTATTCTAAATAAAGAAAATTTTTGAATTTGTGTGTAGTATTATTTTATTAAAAAATGTATATTTGAAATGAGGTCAAATTAGGAGAATGTATTTTGATGGGGGAAAAAATGGGCTCAAACAAGGGCATGGTTCTCACCTGCCGTTTTGGACACCGTATAGCTTTGTTAATTTCACTTGATGGATTGAGCCTGGTTACAAAGGATAAAATATGCATGCCAGATTCTTTAAACAACCAAGCTAATCTTCTTTTTTCCCCAGTGGTTATTTTTTTAATAAAAGGAATTAATGATTTACCCCCTCCATAAGGAGGCTCGAACTCAGGTCATCAACTTAGTAATGCTGGTCATATGAATCCTCTTTTGTTTGGCGAAGCTATTCTGATGAGTTGTTTTGAAATTTTTGAAGTTTTGAACTTGGTTTAGATGGTTAAAAGGATTTGATGATTTCAGTGACACCCGTCTATGAAATTTTTGTAGGTTAAATCCACCAATGACCACCAAATTTTATATTTGATGTCATCATGACCACTTAATTTTATTTTGTTTCATCATGATCACTCAACTTCATATTTAGTGTTATTATGATCACCTAATTTCATATAATGTTACCATAACCATTCAATTTCTTTTCACAATTTTCACTAATTTAAAAAGGGGGAAAACAGTAACTTTGAATTATATATATAAAATAAATTTTAAATAAAAATTTATTTTAAATAAAATAAAATAAAAACTTATTTAAAAAAATGTTCTTAAAATAAAATAAAAACTTAAAAAAAAAAGTTACTTAGAAAAATAAAATAAAAACTTATTTTTTTGAAAAAAAAAACTTTCCTTAAAAAAAAATATATTTATATTATTTTAAAAAAAGGTTTTAAAATAAAATAAAAAACTTATTTTAAAATAAACGTTTTTATAATTTTAATTTTGATTTTTTTTAAAAATTTATTATATATAATACAAAGTTGTCGTTTTACTCCATTTAAAATTAGTGAAAATAAACTAGGTGGGTATAGTAAAATGTTATATGAAAATAGGTGGCTATTGTAAAATGTTATATGAAATTTGGTAGTCATGATGAAATAAAATCAAATTTGATGACTATGATGACACTATGTATAAAATTGGACGATCATGGTGAAATAAAATTAAATTGGGTGGTCATGGTAACACTAAATATGAAATTTGGTGGTCATTTGTAGATTTAACACAAGTTCTGTTCATGTATCTATGAAATCTTTACTAAAAGTCAAATTTTTATAAATGTTGATGAAATGACAATTGAATAGTAGTGATTGAGAAAATGAGTTTTAAAAAATAGGAGTCAAAATGTGCGTGTATATTTTCATTTCAGTTCAAACTTGACTTGTCTAGTTACTCGGTGCTTAGGGTTTTTATTTTTCTTTTCTTTTCTTTTTAGGCGGAATTAATTCATAGAATGGTCCAAGACGGGAGGAGGGGATGATGCGGGGTGGTAGTGGTGGGGATTCCCTACCATGCATGCATGCACCATACAATACAATGTTAGTTGTATTCTTAAGTGTCATTTATTCATGGTGGGAGCCTTGCTCCCCTCGCAATTAAGCTTAAGCAATGCTTTCGCTACGCGTGGAGAATGCCCGATCGATCACATGAATCTTATGTAACGACATTTTCTAATGGTCCAAACGAAAGATAATTTATAATAAATTTATTTTTTTATATTTTATCTCCAAGATATATCATATTTTGCAAGTGTTGTTTGATAAAGTCTTATTTGTTTTGATTTGGCTCTTTTAAAGATGCTAGTAGATTTTTTCTCCCAACCTTTTTTCGAAAGAGTTCTTTTTACTAGATTGGACGAGATTTTAGAATAACACTTGCATGTATCTAAGAACTCCATACACATATTAGAAATAACACGAACAAATTTCTTAGGTTGGGGTTGGTTTAGCCAATGTCTCTTTTAGGATGTGTGTCAAGTCTCATCTTGACTCTCGTGTTTGGATGGCATATGTTGTGTAATGCTATTTATCTTAGATTAAAATCTTCCAAAGACTTGATATATCTTTATAAAATTTTAGATGGTCCCGTTAAAATTATCAGGTTGATGTCAGTTTTACTATAAAAACCTTTCAATTTGCTTGTCAAACAGAAGCAACCAATGCCTTTGCCATCCCCCCGCTTTTCTTGGGAATTTTCTAGGATTTAATTAATAGAATATGTATCCTAATAAAATCATATGTATAAATACACAAAATCTAGATATTTTCCTATTAAAAATCAAGGTTTCCGATCATGATTTTGTTTCAGATTATGTAAAATAATACTTTGGAGATTTACAATAAATTCAAATATATCGAACTTTCAAAAACTCAAAACCCAAAGCAAAATTCATCTCGTAAGTATGGGTGGATAATGAATCCTAATCGATATATTTCTTAATTGTAAAAGCATTGGGTCAATGCGGAAGAGGCATTCCGTTAAAGACTTAATTCAAAAAATAAATAAATTTATATCATATCTAACAGCTTAAATTTATAGACGCGAGGGTTTACCATTAATGCATTAGAGTATACAAGTCTCAATACCAATTTGAAAATTAACTTTCGATAATAAAATATTTGAAAATTTAGATAAATGACTAAACCAAACAATTTAAGTTTTTAAATGAAACCTTGACAAAATAAGAAGGATAAGCAAACAAGAACAGATAAATAAATATATGGTCGGTCTTAACTATAGTCGGCATAGTGCCAAGGCCCCTATATTATTAATGCTTTCAATATTTATTTATTTTAAAAAGGCTTTTGACATTATATTTATATATATAGATAAACTCATAAAGTGTATAGAAGGTCTCGAATGGGGTCGGCCTTGATTAAATACTCAAGTCTTCGTTGAAATGTAGCCAGACAATTAACTGCACGGCTATACGTGGTATTTCAAAATCTTGTGTTTTCATATTCATAATCCATGGAGTAACAGCCAGGGCGGGCTCCTTAGCTACCCTACACATTAACTCGATTAGGACCCTACTATGCACTGGGAAACTGATAGCTGAGTCCTACAAATTGAGGATATGCCTTGTTAACTCACTTCTCCCTTTCTTTTACTTGTAATAAGACAAGTAAATCGGGTTCACACCGAGGCTTTGTGAGTATATCGGTTATATAACGCGTTCAGTTGTATCCCCATTTTGTTGAAAAATAAATTTTATAATAGTGATTTTTTGAAGAACGTATGGTTTAAAAGTGGCAAAAATAAAATAAAATTGAATTCTGTGTAGAATTATGTTATTGAAAGAATGTGTGGTTGTAAATAAGTTCGGAGAAAATGAGCTTTGAAATAATGGGGCTCAAACATCTATTTTTGATAGTTACATTTTGAGTTACTTTTTTGTCAATTATATAATTTGATAGTTTAAAAAATAAATATTGATTTATTTTTTGCGTCATGTTAGTCCCTCCAAACACGAAGATAGAAGATATATCTATTTCTGGTGTATAAAACTTCACTTTTCATGTAACATGGAAAATTTCAATAGCCAAACACAAATATCGAGCACTATTAGTTACAAAGTACAAATTTTAGCATTAAAATTTTTTGTAACCTATAGTAAGAGCCATGAGTTTGTATTTGGGATGGCTTTTTTGAAACTTTTAAATTGATATACTCATCGTTACAAAGTACAAACTTTAGTATTACAAAGCTCCATCACACGCTTGCACATCGTGTATAATATTTGAGAGGCTCATCATCGGATCCTCTACTAGGCACGTAGAGTTTCTGAATCTCATTAAAAATGAAACAAAATATCCGAAGAGTTTCAATTTTTTCGTTCCAAAATAAAACGTTGGCGTCTCAAAAATTTCCGTGCATCGTAGTAAAAATATATAAGGGCACGTGTTGATTGAAGTGATTTTCCATGGAAAATAAATTCAATTTCCATACAAATGACATGTTGGATTGGCCAACAATTCTTGACAATTGAATTTCCACATTTCACTTCACACGTGCACAATTCTTGGAATTTGAGGAATTCATTGTTCAAGTGAAAAATTATACAAATCAAACACAAGTAATTGACAATACTCAGTAAAATAAATTCTAAGCAATTTAATTTCCTTAAATTCATTTCCCAAATTCCATCTTTATAATCAAATAGACCCTAATAAAAATATTTTTGGATAATGTATTGTATGGAGAGAAAAACAGAATGATAAATATCTGGACACGTAACTACGTAAGTATACGTAATTCACTGTTGATGTATCAATGTTTGGTCTTGTTTAATCTTTCGTTTTCGTCCTCGTATGCAAAACCTGTCTCCAGGTACTTGCCTACGCAAAGGGAGGAAATAATACATATTAAAAATGAAATGTAGAGAGAGAGAGAGAGATTCTAGCTGTGGTGGTGGAGCATGTCGGAGCACATGAATAATAAATGAGTTATTTTTCTATATGGAGAGCTGTCAATATATTTTTTAAATTATCCGGTACGAAAATTCCCAGTATTCTACAAATTAAGGAGTGTTAATTCTTATTTCTAACAACTAACAAATCAAATGCTGCAAGAAGTTTCATTTTTAACAACCAAAAATGGTCTTTAAAAGTTTCTTGGAACCTTTTTCGAGGAAACAACCAATAAAAGTTTTTTTGCAATAAAAGATTTTGCGGTTTAAAGTGAAACTGCTAATAGTCCTTCGCATTATTCCGCTTCATCATATGGACTTATCGAAGTTGGGGTATAATAATAAAATTATGAAATCGCCTTAAGTAGCAAGTCTGAAAGTAATTAGGATTTAGAAAGAAACTATAGCTAAAGTACGATGACAAAGTGTACAACTCATACGAAAGAAGTATAGTTTCTTTAGCTTTTACATTGTACTCAACGCCCGTGCATGAGGTAAATTTACATTTATTTTTTATTATACATTATCTAAATCATCGAAACAGGGACGTTAAATCAGAGTATAAAGTATAATTTAACAAAGGTTTCACTCTCGAGTCCCTCGTGCCATGCCTAAAGCCCCTCCGACAAGAGGTCCTTTCTGTGATAAATGCTATAAACAGTATTCCATCTAATTCCTTATCTTGATCTCTACTTATAATCTCACTGCTCAACTCTCTTGGCCTGTATCTTTCTCTCTCTGACAAATATGGTACAATCCAAAAAGTTCAGAGGCGTCAGGCAACGTCACTGGGGTTCTTGGGTTTCCGAGATTCGCCACCCTTTACTGTGCACTCAAAATCTTTGACTATGTTTATTTATATTTTTGCACCCAGAATAATCAGTTTATGAATGTTAGTGGGTTTGATTTTGTTGATTGTTTTGCAGGAAGAGAAGGGTGTGGTTGGGGACCTTTGAGACGGCGGAGGAGGCGGCGAGAGCCTACGACGAGGCGGCAATTTTGATGAGTGGCCGGAATGCTAAAACAAACTTCCCTTTCGTGGCTAGCCAGGATGCAAATGATAATAGTTCACCACCACCATCATCAACAACCACATCATCTGCAAATTCTCTTTCGACAATTCTTAGTGCAAAACTGCGAAAGTGTTGTAAATCACCATCTCCTTCTCTCACTTGTTTAAGGTTAGACACTGAGAATTCCCATATCGGAGTATGGCAAAAGCGAGCCGGGGCAAGTTCGGATTCGAATTGGATGATGACTGTTGAGTTTGACAAGAAGAATGATCAGCCACCGCTGCCAGCGGCTGAGGTGGCGACTTTGCCGGAGGATTCGACGTCGATGGAGATCGAAGCCCGGGATGGGGTAGATGAAGAAGAAAAAATTGCAATGCAAATGATTGATCTTGAAGAATTGTCCTTAACTTTTTTGCTACATCATTTTCGTAGTTCATATCCCTTTCGATTGTGTTAATTTGTTTAAACCATGAAGCACATGGCGCATCAAGATTTTGAAGAAAAATATTTAAATGCTCTACCTAAGAGATTGTATATGTTGATTGGCACTTCAAAGGCGTAGCAAATAATTTTCTTCAAAAATCACAAAAGAAATGGAGTTACTAGTAGAAGATTTCAGTTGTAAATTAAAATTTTCATTTGAAGAATCTTCTTTATATTTATGGGCCTTAGAAAATTTGAAATAATTAGAAATTACACTCACCACCCTTTTTCTTTGGAAATTCCAATTTCAATTCTACTATTTTTTATTCACTAAATGCTTTTTTTTTTTTTCTATAATCCTTCAAAGACATCACTCAACAAACACTTCACATTCTTCCTAACATCTCACGTCAACAAAAATATTGATGGAAAAGGAAAAATGGTACGGAGCCTTGCAATCGAGCTCCCTTCCGCGTTTGCCCTTGAGGGTCAATCTCTGTCCGACCTAAGAAAATCTTTGCACATGAATTATCTAAGGAAAAGATCGTTACAAATTCACTACAAAGAGCTGAGGAGAGTAAAATACTTGTGCAAAATGAATTTCCATTCAGCAAATAAGTCTCCAATTTTGACACAAAAATCCAGTTACTTTGAAAGGAGTGCTATCTGGAAAATGGTTTGGTAGTAGATCAATTTCCCTCTGGTAATAAATTTCTTTTGACAGGTACAATTAAGACTTAGGTGTCACGCAACAACAACAACAACAACAAACTCGTTCCAGATAAATTTAGGTCAGCTACATGAACATTTTTTGGCTACTTTGTCCTATTGAAAGATAATGTAAAACACATGAGAACTTGTGTTTTGAATATCAATCTGCATAAGGGCATGCAGGTAGGTTAAAAATCCCTAACATTAACATCAGTGTATGCATGTTTGTCTAAAAAAATTAAATTAAAGCTACAAATCTATTTCATGAACATTGTAATCTCGTCCTTTTCGAATATGGATATGTAGAAATGTCGTACAGTGCGATTATTATTTGTACAAGTAGTAGAAGAAAATGATTATTAATTATAGACAACGACAACAAATCTACTTCAAATAAGAAAAATCATCAACATTAATTAAGCATATGAACGACAAAAGAAATCGATTATTTTGAT